>VMDO01005039.1:0-116737 GCA_007922755.1 Pedetes capensis
AGTCTTCCCTTTCTTCATTTGTGGCCTTAGTGGTGGGTGCATAAATTTGAATAATAGTCATATTAACTGGCCTTCCTTGTAGGCGTATGGATATTATTCTATCACTGACAACATTGTATTGCATGACAGATCTTGAAATGTCTTTTTTGATGATGAATGCAACCCCATTTCTCTTTAGTTTATCATTCCCAGCATAGTAAACCATATGATTGTCTGACTCAAAATGGCCTATGCGGGTCCATTTTAGCTCACTGATGCCTAGAATGTCAATGTTTATGCACTCCATTTCTCTTTTAATGATTTCTAAGTTTCCTCAATTCATACTACATACATTCCATGTTCCAATTATTAATGGATGTTTACGGTTGTTTCTCCTCATTTTGAGTCGTGCCACATCAGCAAGTTCAGCACCCTGGGGCTTTACTCCATTTCCGTCATCACGGTAGACTCTACTTGGGAGGCAACTCTTCTCCAGTAGTCTTTTGAGTGCCTTCCAATCTGGGGGCCTCATTTTCCAGCACTATATCTGACAGTGTCTCTTTGCTATTCATAGGGTTTTCAATGGCAGTTGTTTCGGGAGTAGCTCACCAGGTCCTACTCCCTAGTCTGTCTTAGTCTGGAAGCTCAGCTGAAAACTTGTCCACCATGGGTAACCTTGCTCATGTCTGAGGTTACAGTGGCAGAGCTCTCAGCCTCATCACAACACGCAAGCCCCCACAGTGTGGCAAACTGACAGACGTGTGTAGGGCCATTGTTATAGACATCCTCAAATCCCAGGTGACATCATCTGACATGGTGCTGAAGATGGAGGACAGTCAGTATGGGAACCTGCTTACACAGAAGAAATGCCTCTATAGAATAGACATATGAGGTGCAGACTTGCCCCCAAAATATCACTATGCCATCAGGTTGGTGGCTATAAGCAATAGAGTTGATCTCCTTCTGCCTTCCAATGGAATATGTAAGATATAAAACATTTTCTGAAGACATTGGCAGGTACATGTGCAGGATTTATTTTATATCACTATTTTTTATTCTCAAAAGCAGTAGATTCATCTTCTGGTCATCTTCCATTTAAAGAAACTGAGATGTACATGATATAAGAGTTAATCAACAAAAAGAAAAAACAATAAAACAAAAATAAGAAAGACAGAATTAATCAATAAAGACAGGTAAGAAAAAAGAAAGTTTTGAAGATAGGAAATGTAGTTTTGCAATGACTTGGTAAGAAGTTAACAAGACTTTCATCATTAACAACCTAACATAGCAGACTTTGTTTTTACTAATCTGTCTTATAGACATCTAAATTATTGAAGCCTGGTAACTAGTTGATGTTTTTTAAAAATAAAGTAAAATCTTTAGAAGAAAGTATTTAAGAGTTAGTAGAAATGAGTTCTACTGCTGGATCCAACACAAAAACTTCAAGTCTCTGTTTTATTTCCTTTGTAAAATTAGAGTTAAAAAATAATTTTAAGCCAGGCACAGTGGTACATGCCTGTAATCCCAGAGACTCTGGAGGTAAAGAGAAGAGGATCACAATTTGAGGCCAGAGGCAACCTGCATAATTTAGCAGACCTTGTCTCAATATAAAAAATGTAAAAAGGGGTAGGGGGCACAGCTCAGTTGTACAGAGCACTTGCAAGTATGCATGAGGCCCTGGGTCTGGACCTCCAGTACTGCAAAATAAATAAATGAATGAATAAATAATAAATTTAAAGATTTCTTCCAGATCTAAAAAGTATACAATTTCCTACAGAAAAGAATTAATTTGAAAAAGATATTTCAAATTTTATCTATTACCCATCTGAAAATTCATTAGTTGGAGTTGAGAGTTTAGCTTTTTTAATGAGCTATATAATAATAGTACAATTCAATGACTCCCTCCCTGAGAGGGAGCACATACTAGAATTAAGAAGAAACACCAAGGATATAGCTTAACATGTATGAGGCCCTCGTTCCTATCCCCAGCACTAAAAAGAAGAAGAAGAAGAAGAAGAAGAAGAAGAAGAAGAAGAAGAAGAAGAAGAAGAAGAAAAGGGGAGTAAGGGAAATTGGGAGGGAGGAGGGAGAGAAGGAAAGAAGAGGAACAAAGAAAAGCAAAAGGAAAAGAAAGGAAAGGAAAGGCAAAGAAAGGAAAGGACAAAGAACTTGAGCTCGTAAGTTTGGGCCACTCACCTAACTTCCCAGAGCCTTGGTCCCCAGCAGTCAGATGTCCTGACTTCCTCCTGCAGCTGTTGGGAAGAGCAAATGAGCCCATACATGTCGCACACTGTATAGTACCAGTGCCAGGCATGTGGGTGGTATTGCTCAGGATAGCTATTACTGCAGCATACTTAAGTGCTAAGAAAAAAAAACTTTTTCCTTTTTATTGGTATTTCCAAAATTTGTAGACTCCTACGCCAAAATTTATACTGGAAAAGAGTATTTTAAAATTCTGAGGTCAGTTAAGTAGTCATTCAAAAATAAAATTAATTTCTAGAGAATTCAAATATTCATATTAATGTATATAATAAACAAAAGGGTTTTGTCATTAGTACAAATATTAGAATAATAATATGTTTTCCCCTATTCAGATAGCACCTTCTCCAAAGAGTTTGATGTATCTGTCAGAACTATTTTCTTTAACTATCTTGGCTAGAGGAAATAATCCCAGTTAAAATAGGATGTGTTTCATAGGAAACAATAATTATGATGTAGTTTTACAATCTTAAACTTTATGGAGGGAAAAAATGATATACACTCTGTCATCTTCAATATTATTTTTAAAAGCATCACATTTTGAGGTAGGCTTTCCTATTAATCATTATTATTAACAATAATAATGTTAATTATAATCATTAGCCCTTGGCAGCTGCTCAAACAAAGAAACAAGAGACTCAATATGCTTCTCCAAGTTTAGCGTTTTCAAGCAACATATAATTTTAAAATCCTGAAAATAGATTTAAACACTAGTAATTCCATATTTGTTTCCTTAATAGTGTTGTGACGTAAGAGATTTCTTTCCTATTGAACTTGTTTCTTCCAGCTGCATACATAGCAATTATTCAAACTTCTATAACTCATTTTAGACATAGAGACAGAGTTCCTAATAAACTTTACTAGGGTCTGGAGTAAAATATATCAATTAACTTTGTTAATCTTGACACGTTTTATTATGTTTCTCAATTCCGCATATCTTAGCCTACATAAAAATATGAACTTCCACATGTTTTTAAAAAGATCAATAAAAGAAATAACAATATTAATAATTTTAATAAGGACTACAAAGAACTAATTCCACTAATGTTACATATCCTAAAGCTTCTAGAGTTAATAATTCCACCTTAATACTACTGCAGATATTTATCAGAGAGGACTCTGAAAATCCTCAACTGCATCAAAGGATCTGTACATACACATAAATTTACCTTTCCCAATCCTGTTTGACCCATATTTTTTCAAATGTCTTTTATATTTACAGGCACTGTTCTGTGCTATCTCTATCTAAACATCTATTATATTCTGTTTGATTAAATTTAAGTAGTATCCCCTTATTCCTTACAGCTCATAAAAATTCATTTAACTAAGGGCTAGGGATGTAACTTAATGGTAGAGCTCTTGCCTAGTATGCATAAAGCCCTAGGTTCCATTAAGTTTTTTTCTTCTTAATCAAGGTAGGATTTGTGACATCTATCAGTTCTCAAATCCTAGTGCAATACATGGATGACCTGGGAACTTCCAATCCCATAGAACATCAGTCTGGATAGTCTGAGAGACCCTCTCATGGTGGAACAAGTGAATTCTGCTTAAAATACAACTTTTGCTGCACTTTCATTGGGCATACGTAATTTGATGTGATAGGCATTAATAAGGCTCGCCAATATCTGCTTCTCTTCTCCTTCTTAGGCATCTGGGAGACTGTGCTTCTCAGATCTCTTGCAACTGGGGAAGTCACATAACTAGTTCTGGCCAGATAAATATGAGCAGAATGAAAAGTGTTGCTCTTGATTGAGTGAGTGAAGGTTTCACGTGTCATCCTCCACATTCTCCCCTCCCTTTATCCCGTGAAGGCAAAGAATTCCCATTAAGACAGCAGAGACACAAGAACAAATAAACCTAGACAGCTTAGCCTTAGCATGAACGTCATATGTACTGGAAATACATGCACATACTCTGGCCTGCAGCAGGCCTTGCATGGATTGGGAACTAAACTTTCACCATTTTAAACTATTGATATTTTTGGAATTGTTTATTAAAATAATGCAGTTTAGCCTATTCTATTTGACTCATACTGGAAACATACAAGAACAGAAAATAAGCCATGAGCTATAAGCATAGGTAAGGGGTAGTATTTCCCCAAGGATAAATGTTAATATCAACCTAACTATGGTTAATGGAAGAAGGACTCAGCAACCCACTACCAAAATACAATCAGCCATTGAAAACCCTATGAATAGCAGAAAAGCATGCCAAGAGTGTTTCACCTACTGTACATAGGGTCACTAGGAATCGGACACCAACTCAATGGCACCTAACAACAACAACATCTATGACCAAGACAGGGAGTTGAATTAAGACACTAAGATTTCACCAGACACTCTACATAAGTTGACTGAAAACCCTGGCTTCCAACAGAAACAAACATCTTCAATTTAGGTCTCCAGGTTTTCCATAATATTAAGATCAACCAAATATATGGTTCCAATCAAAACTTCACAAAATCAAAAAAAGAAAAATCATCATGAGTGAGAGCCACAGAAATACAAACAGAATTGGGCAATAAGGAACTTCAAGTAAATTACCACCAATAGACTGTAAAATACATATGTATAATGTTTAAGTGCTGGGATTTAGCTCAATTGGTAGAGCACCACTCTGCAGTCTCTGAGGTCCTGAGTTTGATTCCCAGCACCACAAAATGGGAGAAGGACATGGCAATCCACTCCCAAGGCAATCCCAAAATAATCTGCCATTGAAAACCCTATGAAGGTCGCTATGAGTCGGACATGACTCAACGGCACCTAACAACAACAACAATAATGTTTAAATGAAAGCACAAAAACTAGCAAGCAATAATTGTTAGGGGCTGACTCATAGTGAAGAATAAATAAGAATATAATGTTTATAAGTTATAAATGAAATGCAGCAATTGTTAAATTTAAAAACAAATGGATTAAACAGCAGAAAACATAGATGAAGAGAAAATTAGCAAACTGAAGGGCTAAACTGAGGAAATTATTTAGAATGCAGCACAAGAGGACAAGAACGTGGAAAATTTGAAAGATAGTAATAAATATTGGAGAATGGAAAATAGAAATCTAACAGTAAGAGAGGATAGAATGAGGATGAGACAGTAGTTGAAAAGATAAAGACAGAATTTTCCATAACTAAAGGTATAAATTCAAAGATATTGAAACCAGCACATTGATTAGACAAGAAAAAATTTCAGATTGTATTTTATGCAGAATTTATTTGTTCCACAGTGAGGAGGTCTCTCAGACTATCTAGCCTGTCATACTGCAGCATCAGAAGTTCCCAAGTCATTCTTATGCTCTACTAAAATTTGAGAACTAGCAGAAATTGTAAATCCTATTTTTTTTAAAAAAAGGACTTAATTTTCTGGGTTTGGGAGGGGGATATAAGGCATAGGAGATAGAACCTACTTGCATTTGCCAAAAAGCACATCTAGACACCTTTGAGTAAACTAATGTTCACCACAGATAAAAAGACAAATCACTAAGAACCAGCAATTGGAGGATGGGTAACATCTCGGAAACAATAAAGAAAGCAAAAGGGCAGTCAGCCTCAAGATGCTGAGAACACATAATTATCAAACTATAGTTGTGTTTCTAGGAAATTTATCTTTCAAGAAAAGGTTTGAAATAAAGAAATATCCTGGAAAATTAAAAATTGAGGTTAAATACCACTAAGAGTCTACACTAGAACTTTTAAAAGACATATTCAGGAAAAGGAGAGATATTCTAAAAGGAGAGACTGAGTTACAGAAAGGAATGATATAAAATAACATTCAAGTGGTAGGAAAACTGAAGAAATACTGGCTTTTGGGAGAGTAGCAATGTCTGATTTGTAAAGGTAAGAAAAAAGAGAGATTAATGAATGAAAATAACACGTAAGCTGGGAGAAAGAGACCAAAGTTAATGTGTTCTAAGAACCTGAATAGTTCCTAAGGGACTTTAATTGGAAACGTTGAAAAAGAGAGCTAGGCATGGTGGTGCATGCCTTAATCCCAATGACTCAGGAGGCAGAGGCAGGAGGATTGCAAGTTGGAGGCCAGAGATACCTGTATAACTTAGCAAGACCCTGCTTCAAAATATGAAGTGAAAAATGGGCTGGAGCTATGGCTCAGTAGTTGAGCACTTCAAAAAGCATGTGTGAGTCCCAGGGTTCAACTCCCCAGTTCCAGGGGGAAACAAAAACAAATGTTGAAAAAGTAAGTGCATAATGGGATTTCAACCCTAGAGATAGAATGTAATAATTTTCAGCCGATGGAAAATGGAAAAAAATGAATTAAATTAACAATTTTTCTCTAAATCATTATTTTAAAGGGAAAGGAAAAAGGGGGGAAGCATAGGAAAATCTACACAAACAGAAAGCACCAAGTGAGATTATTGAAGCAAATCTAAATGTACCTACAATGTAATCAAAGCAGATTAAACTATAACTACAATAAATTGACCAATGAAAGACAGGCAAAATCCACCTATTCACTGCTCACAAAAATCAGAGTGAATCATATGAACTGTGAAAAGCTTAAAAGCCAAGAGATGGAAAGGAGATTCCAAATTACTATAATTTTAGACTTACATGCCTCCAAATATAACAAGCAAGTGTTGCTAGAATGGCAGGAAGTGTATGAGAAATTACCACTGTCAGATGCGTGGACTATGCAAGGAGAGTTCAACACATCTTTCTCAAAGAGAAAAGAAAGGCAAACAAACAACAACAACAAAAAACAGCACCTGTGGCTATAGAAGAATGAAAACAACATAAAAAACAAGCTTGAATATGTCCAAAATGCAGACAATAATTAGAAAATATCTAATCTTCTCAAGCACAGAGGGGATACTTACTTTAAAAAGGGAATATACACCAAGTCTGTGCACTTAAAAATATATAACATAGACAATATTCTCTAAACATGAAATAAGGCAATAATAAAAATTATATTTGGAAATTTTAAAACTTCTGATAAAAGGGTCAAAGGATATCATAATGGAATTTTTAAAGTATTTATAAATGAATAATGTTGTTGCTAGTTGCCATTGAATTGGTGTCTAACTTATAGCCATCCTACATACAACAGGCAAAACATTATTGTCAGTGTTTCTTTGCTATTCATAGGGTCTTCAATGGCAAATGGTTTTTTGGGAGTGGGTTGCCAGGTCCATCTCCCAAACCTACAGCACCTGGTGTTCCCAGGCTGTCTCCCCCATCCGCCAAGTACCAACCAGGCCTGACCCGGCTTAGCTTCTGGGATCTGACGGTATCAGACACCACAGTGGTACGGCTGCAAGCAAATGACTAATAGAAATACTGTATTTGAAAACTTGTGAGGATATAGCAAAAGCAGTATTTCACAAACATTTTAAGACTTAGATGCTTATTATAGAAAAGAATAAAGACTAGAATTTAAGTGTACTCTTAAGTTAGTAAGAAAAAAAGAAGCAGGAAGAAAGTCAAATGATGGGAACAATAAATAGAACAGAAATTAACTCAATATACAAAGAGGATAATAAAGAAATGATGCCCTGCAAATATCCAGTTGTCTAAATTGGTGGCTCTCAGATTTACCTTGCACAAAATCACCTGCAGGGTGTAAGACATGGTCTGGTTAGCCCCATGCCCACAGTGTCTGATTTAGTCAGTTCAGGATATGCCTAAGAATCTGCATTTCTAACACATTCCCAGGTGATCCTGGGGTTGCCAGTTTAAGGACCAAATTTTAGGAACCACTGGTGTAAGTTAATGTTTTAAAGTCTCACCAAAATTCTCATAAAGGTTATTTTAGTTTCCATGGTAGAAGACATAATAACACATATGCATTTATCACCTCTCTATTCTGATACTCTTTTAAAATATAAACCCAAGTAATAATGAGAAGATTGGTGATAAGAACCACAGTAAAGTTCTGAAACAAAGCCACAGGACTAGAGTGACAGCAGAAATGACAATGGAAGACAGCACAGTTTTTCAAAGACAAGGACCCCAAATTTCTCCTGATGCAACCCTACACAGGATCAACCTAGCAATCAAGCTAGGATGCATTGGTGGCTGACTGTTGTTGTTTGGTGGCATCAAGTTGGGTCCAACTCATAGTGACCCTTTGTACAACTGAATGAAACACTCCCTGACACTGTGCCATGCCATGATCTTCTTTATGTTTAAGCCTATTGTTGCAGCCACTGTGTCAATACATCTACTTGAAGATCTCCCTTTTTTTCATCGACCTGCAACTCTCCCAAACATGAAGTCCTTCTCCAGGGTTTGGTCCTATAGGAAATTATCTAACCCTCATCTTGCTCCCAATTGGTAATCAAGGTTCTCCCCTTGATTACCAAAGGAGTGACATCTGGTTTCATTATTTGAATGTCACTCTAAATTGGTTGCACCTAGCCCCTCTCACCCCTACCTGATTGTTATCTTGAGGCAATTAAGGCAGTTAGTTACCCAAGGGCTATAAAAACTAAGCTGGCTCTGCTTGTGAGAGAGCAAAGAAGAAGAGCTGGTGATGGAAACAGGCCATGGAGAAAGCTGGTAGAGCTGGTGGAGCGGTTGCTGGTGAGAGCTGTGGCTACTGATGCTGGAAACTCTCTCTCTGTCTAACCACCGACGAAGAAAGAACTCTGTCTGGATTCAACCAGCAACACAGAAGCATCTCTCCTCATCACCACTGAGACCAGGACAACTAGACGGTGCTCTCAAAGACTACACACAAGCTGAGGACAGTCCCTTTGCCTAGCACCTAGGGACAGAAGCTGAGGATAGTCTCCAGTCCCAGTGCCAGAGGCGGAAAAGCCACAGCTGCCCACCACCCCACCACCCCACCCTCCAGGCAGCAGAAAGAACTGATAACACTGAGGCTGCTAACACTCCTTTGGGTTTCTCTCTGCCCATGTCATGTCAGGGCAGAGGGAAAGAAAGAGACAATAAAGAGTTGCTCTCAGTCCCTGCAAGGCAAAAGCACCCGAGGCTTTTTCCTTTCTCCCTTTCTCTAGTAGTGTTCCCCGAGGGCCGAAGGAGTCCACGCCCCTCACCTGAGGGTCCCGAGTGACTTGTGATTAAGATATCTGTGTGCACAGCAGCACCTCCCGTCCGAACATCCGGGCTGGACTGGGAGGTGCATGCCCCACATGGTCCCTCCTGACAAAATGTCCAAAATACATTAGACAGTCTAGCCATCCTTGCTTCCAAGGAGCACTCTGATTGCACTTCTAGGATGGATCTGTTGGTTCTTTTGGCAATCCCTGGTATATTCAATATTCATCTTCAACACCATAATTCTAAAGCATTAATTCTCCTGTATCCCATATTCAATGTCCAGCTTTCACAACCATATGATGTGACTGAAAATTCCATGATATGAGTCAGATGCACCTTCATCTTCAATGTGACATCTTTCCAACACTTTGTTGTTGCTGTTAGGTGTTGTCAAATCTGGTCCAACTCATAGACACGCTACATATAACAAAATGAAACACTCCTCAACACTGTGTAGTGCCTGGCACTATGTCAGTGCTTCTCTGCTATTTGTAGGGTTTTCAGTGGCTGATTATTTCAAAATTGTTCCAAGAGTAAGTTGTCAGGTCTTTCTCTCCTTTTTGTGGTGTTGAGATTAGAACCCAGGGCCTCAGAGTGCAGAGTGGCACTCTACCAATAGATCTAAACCCTAGCTCCTTTGAACACTTTAAAGAGGTCTTTGGCAACAGCTTTTCCCAATGCAATGAATCTTCTGATTTCTTGACTGCTGCTTCTGTAAGTGTTGATTGTAGAGCCAAGTAAAGAAAAATTTTGGACAACCTCAATCTTTTCTCCTTTTATCATGAAGTTGCTTACTGACCCAGTTGTAAGGATTTTTATTTTGTTGATGTTGAGGTGCAATCCATGCTGAAGGATTTGTTCTTTGATCTTCATCAGTGAATGGTTCAAATCCTCTTCAGTTTCAGAGAGCAAAGTTGTGCTATCTATAACACAGGTTATTCAGTCATGATGCCACATTCTTCTTCATAAAGTCCAGCTTCTTGGATTATTTGCTCAGCATAGAGACTGAAGAGATATGGTGAAAGGCTACAACCCTGACCCACACCTTTACTGACTTTAAACCAAGCAGTGTTTCTTTGCTCTGTTCATGCTACTGCCTCCTGGTCCATGTATAGATTCCTCATGAATACAAGTAAGAGCTCTGGTATTCCCATTCTTCACAATGTTATCCGTAATCTGTTGTGATCCAAACATAGTCAATAAAACATAGATATTTTTCTGGTATTCTTTGCTTTCAACTAATATCTATCTGATATCAGCAAGGATGTCTCTGTTTCCACACTCTCTTCTGAATCTGGCTCAGTTTTCTGGAAGTTCTCTGTCTATAAACTGCTGTAGTCACTTTTGAATTATCTTTAGCAAAATTTTACTTGCACATGATATTAATGATATCATTTGATAATTTCCACATTCAGCTGTATCCCCTTTCTTGGGAATATACACAAATGTAGATCTCTTCTGGTCAGTTGGCCAGGTTGCTGTTTTCCAAATCTCTTGGCATAAACAAGTGAGTACCTGCAGTGCTGCATCGGTTGAAACATCTCTGTTGGTATTCCACCAATTCCTGGAGCCTTGTGTTACGTTCCTTCAAGGCAGCTTCCACTTCTTCCTTCAGTACCATTGGTACCTGATCATATGTAAACTCTTGAAATGGTTGATCATCCACCAATTCTTTTTGGTATATTGATTCCTTCTATCTTCTCTTGATGCTTCCTGAGTTGTTAAAGATTTTCCCTGTAGAATCCTTCACTATTGCCACTCAAGGGTTGAATTTTTTCTTCAATTCTTTAAGTTTGGGAAAAACAGCATGTTCCCTTTCTCCAGCTCTTTGTATATGTCATTTTCATATTTGATTTTGTCTTCTCAAGCTGCATCATCCTCATGAATAATGTCTTTAATGTCACACCACAACTCATCTCATCTTTGATCATTAGTTCCTAACACATGAAATCTATTCTTTAGATGGTCTCTGAATAAAGGTGAGATATACTCAAGGTCATACCTTGGCTCTCACACACTTCTAATTTTCCTCAGTTTTAGTTTAAACTTGCATATGAACAGTTTATGGTCTGATCCACAGTCAGCACCTGGTCTTGTTCTGGCTTTTGATATTGTGGTTTTCCATCATCTCTTTCCACAAGTACAGTCAATTTGGTTCCTGTATGTTCCATCTGGTGAATTCCATGTACACAGTCCCTGTTTATGTTGGTGAAAAATGTATTTGCAATGAAAAGGTCATTGGCCTGACAAAATTCTATTGTGTGATCTGCAGCACCATTTCTGTCACCAAGGCTGTATTTTCCAACTACTAAACCTCTTCTTTGTTTCCAATTTTTGCATCCCAGTCACCTGTAATTATCAGTACATCTTGATTGCATATTGGATCAATTTTAGACTGCACACACTGGCAAAAATCTCCCCTTTCTTCATTTGTGGCCATAGTGGTGGGTGCATAAATTTGAATAATAGTCATATTAATTAGCCTTCCTTGTATGTATATGGAAATTATTCTATCGCTGACAGCATTGGACTTCAGGATAGATCTTGAGATGTCTTTTTTTGCTGATGAATTCAACCCCATTTCTCTTTAATTTTTCATTCCCAGCACAGTCGACCATATGATTATCTGATTCAAAATGGCCAACACCAGTGCATTTTAGCTCACCAATGCCTAGGATGTTGATGTTTATGTGCTCCATTTCCCTTTTGACAATTTCTAATTGTCCTGGATTCATACTATTTGCATTCCACATTCCAGTTATTTTGGTTGTTTACAGCTGTTCCTCCCCATTTTGAGTCATGCCACATTAGCAATTGGAGGTCCCAGAGACCTCACTCCATTTCCATCATTAAAGTCAACTCTGAGGAGGCAACTTTTCCCCAGTTGTTTGTGAATGCTTCCCAGCCTGGGAGGTTCACTTTCTGGCACTATGTCTGACAGTTTTTTCTGCTATTCATTGGGTTTTCAATGGCTGATTCTTTCAGGAGTGGGCTAGCAGTCCTTCTCCCTAGTCTGTCTTAGTCTGAAAGCTCAGCTGAAACCTGTCCTCCATGGGTGCCCCTGCTGGTATCTGTGATACCAATGGTATAGTTTTCAGTATCACAGCCTCACGCAAGCCCCCAGAGTACAGCAACTTGACAGATAAACGAAGGGATGGCTGACTAAAGTGAGGAAAAAAGAGAAAATAGAGCAAAAATAAGGGCTGTGGTTTAGCTCAGTGTAGAGCACTTGCCTATCATGTGCAAGGCCCTAGGTTTGAGCCTCAGTGCCCCCAAAAAAAAAAAAATCAACAAAATACAGATGGAAGTAATTTGGTTTCAAGTACCTTAGAATCTACTAGGAGAGAGAAAGAGACAAATGAAGATACTAATTATCAAACTCAGTCAAGCTGGGCAATTAGTGATGTTAGGAAAGATTTTACAAGGAGATTAAATTTAACCTAGTCCTTAAAACCACCATATGTTATGTAAATAATGTGCATTTCCTAAAGTTATTTTTCAATGTTTCCTCTTCCAAAGTATTTTGATTCATTGACTGATTATTAAAGGTAGGTTACAAAGCTTATCGAATTACTAAGGGAAATTACTAATTTTAAGTTGTTGTTGTTGTTAGGTGCCTTCAAATTGATTCCAACTCATAGTGATCCTATGTACAACAGACGAAACACTTACCCACACTGCTCCATGCCCTGCACGATGTCAATGCTTCTCTGTTCTTCATAGGGTTTTCGATGGCTAATTGTTTGGGGATTGCTTCAGGAGTAGATTACCACGTCTTTAACAACAACAGATTTTCTTATGCTGGCAGAAAATTAAATTTGACTTATTTAAAGAGAAACCTTTGCTTGATTATAGTTGGCACCAATCTGTCGACAAATACCCAAATTGCAATGCTCCTTACATGGAATTTAGTGAAAGTAAATTTTCATGTGTGCTAGCTTTACAAATGCAAAACTGTAAGTGACTGCAAACGTCTTATGATAACTATGGTCCATTCTTCACAAGGTTCTTTCTCCCCAGAGGACATAGTCTTAGGCATGGATGTGATCATCTCACTTTTGATACTCTTTTAAGAAGTGGAAAGTACATAATCCAATCTATTGAAGTTTCAAATGCCCAAGGCATCCAATTATCATCCTATTCCCAAATGCCTCTCCTTCTTCACCCTCTTCTATAGCTTCCCCTTGGCCAGGGGGTTGATGTGAGATGCTCTGGTGCAATCTCAACATCCTCCACTTTTTAGAATTTGTTTTGAGAAATTAGATTTTCTAGTTATACATTCTCCAAAAGAGCTGATTCTTCTTGTCATTCTCCACGGGAGACCAAGCTACCTCATATATTAGGCATTTAAGTTCATAGATTGAAATGTCTTCCTGCTCTGAGCAAACTTTATCTTACATGGCTCCCCAGCATATCTGAGTGCATTAGAATGGAATTCCTGGCCTTCAGGGTCTTGAATACCTTACAGCTCCCTCCCATGCCATAGAAGTTCTGTTGGGGCAATACAGATGAGATGCTTGGGAGCTAGCGCCACCTGTTGTTCAAAAAACAGATATGAACATGACTCTTGGTGTGTGCCTTCAAGTTGGATACCACTCACCGTGAACCTATGCACAGCAGAACGAAACACTATCTGACACTTTGCCATGCACATGATCTTTTTTTATGTTTAGTCCCATTATTTCAGCCACCATGTAAATCCATCTACTTGAGGGCCTTCCTTTTTTTCATTGACCCACCACTCTCCCAAACATGATGTCCTTCTTCAGAGATTGATCCTTCCTGACTACATGTCCAAAATACATAAGACACAGTCTAGCCATCCTTGCTTCCAGGGAGCACTCTGGTTGCACTTCTTGTAGGATAGATCTGTTTGTTTTTTTTGGCAATCCATGGTATATTCAATAACGGTCTGCAGCACATAATTCAAAAGCATCAATTCTTCTCCTGTCTCCCTTAATTTAACATCCAGCTTTAGGCCTATCAAATGATAGAACTCACAGTTTTATTTTTAATGTATTATAAAAGCACTACTGAAGGAGAAAGTACTAAGTACTTGTCCTTTATCTTATTTAGAAGCTACAAAAACTATTTTTCATTTTTGCCATATTCCATTGGACTAATTTTATGAGAACGGGAGACATAAATACATATTCCAAGTACAGAAAACAGATTGAAATCCCAATAAAAATAGGTAAGTTAAGTAATGAGGTGTATCACAAGTGTATGGTCAAAATTGTCAGTGTTATAATCAATTCAGAATTTTAAGGTATGTGTGTACATGTATGGAAATATTACATGACACTCATTAGTATGTACAATGTTAATGTTTTTATTATGTATTAGTTAAAAAATAAATTTTAAAAATAATTAAGGTACTTCATATTGATACAAGTCTTCAACTATTATAACATAAATATAAGTTTTCCATTTAAACTCCAAAAGTTGGCTTCAAGTAAAATCTTAAAGATATAATTTTTAAACATAACTTCTATTCATGGTTGCCTTCAAAACTCAAACAAAACAAAACATCTATTTTAATTTTCTAAACCCAAGAGCTGAAAATGTTCAGTGTTTAGAAAATAAGAATCATCATGAGGAAAGATGAGAGGCACCAATGTTACTTACCATCTCCAACAACATGATCCTTTCAACTTTGGGTTCTAAGAGAATCACCAACAGGACTATCCTTGCTGCCAGGGACAAAAACCAGCTTCTAATAGCACAATGGCTACCACAATCTCAAACTCCTCATCCTGGCTACAACACCAAGAATGCATATGATCCTACTGTGTCCTTCAGGGCACTTCTACCCAAAGTAAGAATGCTTTTTAAAATATCCTCAACAAATGCCCAACCATATTTTTCTTAAATGTTTTCTCAGTAGGAAGCTTATGGTCTCCAAAAAAAGCTGACTCTGTTATTGGGGATTTATAACCATTGGGAAAATCATCTTCAAATTAAATAAAACCAGAAATGCCTTCTCTTGGATTATAAAGTTTCATGTAGTACTGGCCAAATTATTTCCCAACTTATCAGCTGCCTGTGTAACCCTCAGATCTGACCATCCCATCCAAATATGATCATACTATTTTCATGTAATTCTATATTCTTTAAATGACCCATTATAAAATATAACCCCTCCCCAACAAGACTTCCTTCAATAAGTATCCCTCAGTCTCCGTGAGGGATTGGCCCCTGACTCTTGGATTCCAAAATCTGTGAATACTCAAGTCCCTTATATAAAATACTACAGTGTCTGTATAGAACATCTTTCTGTAATGCTTTAAATCATCTCTAGATGACTTACAACATCTAATATAATGTAAATTCTGTAAATCGTGGTTATACTGTATTGTTCAGGGTACAAGGACAAGAGAAGAGTCCATACATGTTCAGTACGGACATAATTTTGGGGGCATGCTGGGAGTGAACCCAGGGACTCTCACATGCTAGGCAAGTCCTCTATCTCTGAGTTACATTCCCCAGCCCTTGTTGTTTTGCTTTCGCTTTTCCTTTGATTTGAGACAGAGTCTCACTATGTAGCTCAGGTTGACCTAGAACTTGGGATCCTCCTACCTCAGCTTCTTGAGTGCTGGGATCACAGATGTGGCCACCACATCCAGCCAGACACGATTTTTTGTCAACTATTTTTGATCCATGGATGCAGAACCCACCAATGTAGAGTGGGCCAACTGTTAACTATTAAAATTAGGCCCTGAGGGAGGTATGCCCTCCTTTACCCAGAATCTTCAAATCTTTTCTTACTTTTTTCCTTTTTATATGTTTTTCTCTTTAGATGAAGTTACATTTGGTAAATGCTAATGAGTTTCTTTCTATTTTTCTAATTATGATACATTTACTTTAAATGTGGGTAATATAGTATTTCTACTGTATAGAAAAAGCTGGACATCTCTTTCTCTGTCAAACCCATGTTTTAGTTAATAATCTTCATCTCTGAGCTCAAAAACCTAGGCTTTTTAAAACATTCCAAAACTCTAAACATGCATTTTCACCACCCTTAGACCTCCCTACATCAATGTTCGAAAATACTTCAAATACCACAAGATACCTCCCCATCACCCAACATTTTTTCCCTCCATAAACCTCCCTTTCAGCTGCCCTTACCTTTTTCATTGCAACACCAAGATCCTAATTGTTCCATCCTCCCCCTCATCTTCAATGTCCTCTCAACTGCCAGGTTCTTTTCATTCTACCTCTACCTTGTGCTTTAAATTCCCCTGTTTTCCATATCCTCTGCCCCTGTCCTAGGTAGGGTCTTCCTTTCCTGACTCTTGGGCCATTTCAGTAGCTTTCTAACCAACCTTCTGGTCCTCAAATTAGAAATGTTGATGTGTCAACACATGAATGGATTTTTTAAATATGGTACACACACACACACACACACACACACACACACACACACACACACCCCACATACACAAGGGAAAACTATCCAGCCATAAAGAAGAATGAATTTATGCCATTGGCAGGAAAATGGATGGAAATGGAGACCATGATTTTAAGCAAAATAAATAAGACTCAGAAAGACAAACACCACATGTTCTCATATGCAGAAGCTAGATTTATCTTAAAATGATAAATATATGTGTGTATCTATATACAAAAGGTTGGAAAGTTCAAGGAGATAGAGCAGGGAGAGAATTGGGGAAGAGGGTGGGAGCAACATGGGGGGTAATGATGGAAAAGAATGATCACAAAGTGCAAGATACAACTGTATGAATATACCATAATGAAACTCATCATATTGTATGCTAATTAAATAACAATTAAAAAAAGAAGTGCTGATGATTCTGCATTAAATACAGAATGAAGCTGAAATGCTTCAACCTAGAATTCAAAGCAAACCCTTTCACTCTTGGATCCTTAAGCTTCTTTTCAGCCTTATTTTTCACTACACTTCCCCTGTACCATTCCCTCCCAGGTGTTTGACATTCTCCCAAAACATGTCCTACTGTGACCAACTTAACACCTTTGATCAGGTTACATGGGTGATAAAGTCCTTTGAGGAATAGATACTAGTTGGTGTATTGTCCATTCTTGAATTCCCAATGCACACTGTACTACCTCTTCTAAGAACATTTCCATCATAATTAATCCTCCCTTCCCCAAACACTCCCCAGATACTTGTAACTACTTCTGTGGCATTTATCCCATTTTACCTTATATCAGAGTTGTTTATATATGAGTCTTTCTCCCACTACACCTCAAACTTCTTAAAAACAGGGACTATGTCCTGTTCGTTTCTGTATCTTCTGCACATTTTAGCAAAATTCTTTGTTTCCAGTGGGCACATTATCTGAAACAGAAATAAAGACACATCTCATTGAAATCAGCACCATCTAACCTGCAACATGAAGGAACTCTCTTGGAAATGTCAAAAGAAGCATTTTTACTAATTTCTTTGTTTGTTATTACGTCTCTATACTAATAACAGGCTGTGCATTCCAATATGCACTGTGAAAATGAATAAGATAGGATGGAAGATGTGAGGAATTGGTTCAAACGAAACTTGCTTGACATCAGGCAGAAAGATCTTTACAAACATTGCTCCTCGGCCCTCAGAAGGGAGGTTGTTCTATTTACAATGAAATTTCATAAAGTTCTGATAACCTAATAGGGATATGTTAATTTCCTTTGGAAGTCCTTTGATCACATAATATATTTCTTCCTTGCTTTGGGTCTCAAAGAACAAGGATGACAGAAATAGAAACGGAAGGACAGAGAAAAGAAGCACGTGGCAGGGAAGAGCTGTTCAAAAAAAATAAAAGGTGCAAGAAACAAGTTAAAAGGAGCAGAAGTGATTTATAACCTGCTAGTGTCCAGCCTGTGCAGCACTCTGCCCTCAGGACCAGTTGTCTTTGATCTTCTTCACGGCTTGTCCCATATGCTGCCCGAAAGAAATGGAAGGACCAAGGGTCAGGGCCATGCCATTGTTAAACCACAGGCTCTCTCTGCAATCCTGTTTCCTTAATACTGGAATCACAGGTAAATCAAGGGCCTGTGTGTGTGCGGGGGTGTATGTGGGTTGAGGGGACCTGACTGGGTTGCAGCTCAGTGGTGGAATGCTTGCCTAACATGTACAAAGACCTGGATTCCGTCCACAGCTGGAAAAAACAAAGATTTGAAGGTCGAAAACACAGATTTGTCATGGGTAGAATTGTGCCCTCCAAAAGGAGATCCTGGCCAGTGAATGTGGCCTTCTGTGGAAATAGGTCAGATGTCATCAAGTTGGCAGACATTATCCTAATAAGACACCAACACACCAGATTAAAGTGGACCCTGATCCAGTGATGGGTATCTTCATAAGAGAAGGAGATTTGGACACAGGCACACACACCTAAAAAGACAGCTGTGTAATGGTGGAGCCAGGCACTGGAGAGATGCAGCTAGAAGCTGAGGTAGCGGAGGACTGCCTGCCACCTTGGAAACTAGAGGCAGGGAGGGTTCCTCCCTAGAACCTTCCAGGCCGGCTGGGCTCTGCTGATGCTGTAATTTCAGACTGCTAGCCTCCGTGCCTGTGAGAGAATGTACTTGTGTTGCTTTAAGCCACCCAGTTTGCAATCATTTGCACGGCAGCATTAGGAAACTGATACAGGGGCTAAGGATGTTGAGTAATCAGAGATCTTAGACCCAAGAAGAAAGCTATAAAAGTTCTCTCCTCCTGAGATAGAAGTTAATCCATTTGGCCCACGTTGCCAAACAATGTGGTTTGCTCTACTAGAAAATATTTTGTAATATTCAGTTCTGGCTGGGTCACTTCATTTTATTAATATTTGAAATCTCAACCAGAACAAAGAAGCTGTCGCTGAAGAAAAGAAATTAGAAGAGTCAGCCAATGCATTGGCATCCAGTAGGTGTTTAATAAATGCTTGTTGAATGGATGAGTGGAAATAGAATTATCAGAAAATGTCATGAGACATAACAGCAGAACTTCTGATCCTGCCCCTCAGAAGATGGAGCTTTCTTGTTCTGAGCTGAGTAACTCAAGAGCACACATCTACCCCCTAGAAGCCACAAAGTTCAAGGGTAGTGCACCTACCATAAACTGTGTATACAGCAATGTACTGCAGCATTGCAGAAAGCACTTATGATCAGGTAAACAGTGTTTTCCTGAGTGCATGGGCCTAGGATGGACCTGGGCAGTGATATAGAGTGTGCTCACTGCTCACAAAAAATGTAGCGAGTTGAAGGAATTTGTTATGAAACAGGCGAATAATGTTTCCTCTTTCTTTCTTTGTCCCCACACTTTACCTCTTCAGTACCAGTGCTGCCCCTCAACAGAGAGAACATCCAAGTTGTCAGAAAGCTCTGTGTGAGCTGCTGCACATTCATTCTCTCTCACTAGCACTCCAAGAGCATCTCCTCTTCCCCGTCTCCAAGGACTCTCAGGGCCCTGCCTGCACCTGCCTTTCCCCTTCCCTCCCCTCCAGTTTAAAGACCGTCATCACAGCCATCCCTGTCTAGGTAAACATTCTTGACAGCTACTAGCCACCAATGGAATCAAGCTTTCCTTCCAATAGAACTTCTGAAATGATAGAAATGTTCTATACCTGTGCCATCCAAGGCAGAAGGCATTAGCCACATGGAATTTCTAAATGCTTGAAATGTATCAAATGCAACCACAGATGGTGATTTACATTTTTTACTTATTTTTAATTAATTTAAATGCAAATAACCTGCATTCATACCACTGTGGCATCCAATCCCATCAGATCTCAGAAGCTAAGCAGGGTCAGACCTGGTTAGTACTTGGATGGGAGACAGTCTGGGAACACCAGGTGCTGTAGGCTTGGGAGAAGGACCCAGCAACCCACTCCCAAAAACAATCAGCCATTGAAAAACCCATGAAAAGCAGAGAAGCACTAACAATACTGTTTCGCCTGTTGTACATAGGGTAGCTATGAGTCCGACACTGACTCCAAGGCACCTAACAATAACAACAAATGCAAATAGCCACAAGTGCCCACTGTACCAGACAGCACAGGTTTAGGCTATTTTTAAGGAAACTCCAGTCTTTTTCGTTGCTTCCATTTCCTGCTTCCCAAACCTAGACTCCCATGTGACCAGTAGCAGCTCGTAGGTGTCCATCTACAAACAGCCTGCTCATTGCCCCTGAAACCTGCAGCCTCCTCCAGGTGCTAATGAACTTGTCTGCCCCTGATAGAGCGGCATCACTTGGTGAATTAATGAAATGGCAAAGAAATCCATTATCCAGCCTTTTATACAATCCACTGCTGCAAGAAATTTTATCACAAGAATAATTAATCCAGCTCCACCTGGAATTTTCACTTATTTCCAGGGACCTGTGATAATGTCAACAGTGAGCATTTCTTAACCACTGTACAGACTGGTTTTGTAGACCCTGTAAAAAGTAAAAGTGGTACTGATCAGGAGGGACTTCTCTGCAATAGGGAAAAATCCATCATTCACAAACAAATTCATATAAAAATGAGATATTCAGGCTATATTCGTTTGATGTCTTATTTTTGCATATTTATTTCATCTCCTGCCATAAATGTTATGCTTTTTACAGGCAGGCACTGTGCCTTTGCTATGGCAGGGCACACAGAATCTTCCATTCTTAGTCTACACCCTTGCTACTTAACATGGTCCTTGGACCAGCTGCACGTCGAGGACTCTCAGGAGCATCTTAGAAATGCAGTCCCCATCTTATGCCTACGGAACTGAACCTGCATTTGTACAAGCTACCCAGGTCATGTATTTGCACATTACAGTGTTGAAAAGCACTTATCCAAACTGTTCAGAATTGTCCACACTGATTCCAGTAAATATTTTTGCTGATTAGAAAGATAGCAATAGATTGGACTTTAGCTGTCATTATATTTTATGAGATATTTACATTATTTGTAGAAAGTTCTTCAATTAGCTGATTAACTATAACTTAAATTTAAAAAGTAGTATATTGTTGTGGAAAGATAGCTAAATTGAGACTAGAAACCCTGAATTTTCTATTTTTGCCTCTTTCATCATCAATTATTATTACTTTGGGCAAGGCATTTTGTTTGGTTTCAGTTGTTTTTGTTTATTTTTAACTCCTATTCACTGAAGTATATAAAAGGAGGGTTTTCTACTGGTTGTTTCCAAACTGGTGTCCACAACTCACATAATTTCACAAAAGAGTGATAAGACTCCAAAAAAATTTTTTGTGTCTAAAAAAGCCTAACATTGGAATTATTCATTTAACCATGATAAATTTACCCAGAATCTTTTTCGAAAGTAGGAATTTTAATTAACATGTAATGAAAATCATATGCAATCATGGGTTATATTCTTATTGATTTTTTCCTTCTCCCTTATTTTTCCATGTATTCATATAGTTGCATCCTGTATTTTGAGATTTTCCTCTCCCTTGTTACCCCTCTCCTTCCCCCTTCCCCAGCCTCAGCTCCCACCCTCTGATCCCTTTCCCCTTCTTTCTGATCTGATTGTATTTTCCTTTCTTAGATATGAAAGATACACTGTCCTGGAAAGCCTGGTTGTTATGGGTAAGCAGTCAGAAAACAGAAATATACATGACCATGTACGTGATTGTGTGTAACATTCGCTTATGTGTGAAATTGTTCATTTTTATATATCTGAATATGTATTTTTTTTTCTTCCTTTAAGTTAGATTTAGCTCCCACATATGAGTGAGAACATATGGTATTTCTCTTTTTGAGACTGGGTTAATTCACTTAAAATTATGTTCTCCAGTTCCATCCATATTTATTTTTTAGCTACCATATCTTCATTGCTTCCTCAGATTAAAGTTAAAATTTAAGCTGTCACAGACATAGGAGAAATTCTCTTATGACTTCCGGAATTAATATGGAACTGATATTTAACAGTCTTGACTGTAAAGAAGCCTAAATCCTTCTATCTTTAAGCTGTTGTTTGAGCCTGAGTACCCATAGTCAGTGGAGATTAGGGGCAGCAAGTGACCCTTTTCAGAAAAGAGGCTTTTATAGAGACTTTATGGAGGATTAGTTGTCAGTTAGCTCCAGGCAAAACCCTCCAGGAATGGTACACAGGCTGCTTCCAGGGGGATGTAATGGAAGAAGGAAGAAAAATTTGACAGAAAAAAAGGTGATCCATTTTGCCACGTTGCCTGGGGGTCAAAGGCCTTTCTGGTCAAAGACAGGAAAAAAGATGAACACTTTTCCTTTGCTCACATTATTGTTCAGCTTCTTTCTTGGGCTATGAACTTGAACTTGAAGCCTTTTTTTTTTCAGCATGCTGGGGATCAAACCCAGGGCCTCCTCCCATGTGGCTCTCTAGCACTGAGCTACACTCCCAGTCTCTAGCTTTTCTTTTCTGTTTGACTTTAGTGACTTCATACAGTCATTATTTTTTGAAATCAAAAGCAGAACTTCCCCTGCTAGAGATGGCTAAAAATTTTCCAGTCTCTCAATGTTCTTGGGACTTAGTAAAGACTGTGTTTAAATACCACACTGCATCTGAGTGAGAAAATGTGAGGTTCCTTTAAGAGTTTGTTCCCACATCCATACTTACTCCAAACATACTTTCAAGTACAATAAAAGCTCTACCTGCCGAGGCAGCAAATCTGGCTATAATTAAAAGGCAGGAAACATTTCATACAAGAAAATGTGTTATTTAGTTAAAGCACAAATATGAAATCCATGAAAGGTGATAACAAGACATCATTTGTGCTCCTCTTTTTTACTTACTGAACAAGCTGTTGGAAAAACAATTTGTTTTAACTATGAACTTACTATATTCTCATACATTTTTAATGTTTCACATAGTGACTGCAGTGGAGCCTGTAAAAATAACTTTAAATTCCCATGTCAAGTGGAGCATGAAGATTTGGTTTCATTTTCAAACTGCTCTGTTGAGAAATACACCCTGGAAAGCAATTCTCATTTTACTCCCTTACAGCTCCAACAGCTGCAAGACAAATTATAAAATGTATTTAACCCAATCTGAAATTTAGAATTTTGATCTCTGAAGACAGTATTTTGGAAGGGTCTCACACATGCTAGCAAAAGGATTTAAAACTTTGATAAGGCTTCAGAAAGTGAGAAGCACTGTGAAATTTTAACAATGAGGCACTTTCTTTGTTCTCCTTCCTTCAAGAATGCTTCAGATCTATAATATACAAGCTAACACTTTATATACTATATTATACATGGATGAGTAGCTTCATTCCTGAATTCGACATTCTTCCAGGCGTATCATGATACCATAGATAAAAAGAAACCTTATACAAATTTAAGCATTTACTTTTTTTGCACATAAGGGAATGTTACACACAATCATGTACATGGTCATGTATATTTCTGTTTTCTGACAGCTCACCCATAACAACCAGGCTTTTCAATACAGTGTATCTTTTGGAAGTGGCAGCCAGCACTTTGAGGAATTATTACCCCAAAGGACCCAAAGCCAGAGTGATTTTTCAAAGCTGGTCCCAGGGGGACATCACTGGTCTCCAGAGCAGTATGCAAATAGTCTAGTCTGCGACCTAGGGTGTGGACTGGTAGGCAGCAGGATGTGTAGCTCCCTTCTCTCCTACTGACAGGCTTCAGATATTCCTAATGCCATCGCCTTGTCCACACTTAGAGTGACATGTAATTCATCATCACCACCATCGCTGTACATATAATACTGTATGTAGTGTCTGTTTCTTTGCAGCCTTGATAATTTGGTATCTGCACTAGGGAAAAATAAACAATGCTTATATTGTTTTTTTTTAATGTTCCATATGCAATCTCACTGATTTTTCTCCTTTTACTTCACTAAAAGATTTTCAATAAAATTTATAAACAGTGTAGAGTCATCCCTGGATACCTACAAGGTGGGGGTGGGTTCCAGGTAGTCCTCTCACCAGGAATACCAACATCTGCAGCCGCTCAAGTCCTTTCATATAAAGTGATGGAGTATTTGCATATGCATAACCTCCCATATACTTTAGATTACCTCTAAATTACTATAGTACCTAACTCAATGTGTTATATAAAAACTGTTATACTGCATTGTTTAGGAAATAATGTCCAAAAAATGTCTGTACATGTTTGGTTCTCTTTGTTAGGTTTTGTTGAATTGGGTCTGACTCCGCAATGCTCATAGAGTTTTCAATAGCTGACAGTTTTGGGATTGTTTCAAGAGTGGACTGCCATGTCCTCCGGTTTTTTGCAGTGCTGGGGATCAAATCCAGAACCTCAGAGAGCAAAGAGCAGCACTCTACAAACTGGGCTAAACCGAGCCCCATATATATTCAGTACATATAGAATATTTTTGATGGTTAGATCTGTGGCTTCAGAACCTGTGAACAACTGTATTCTGCTTAAATAACAACATACATTATTATACTTCTCAATAGTACATCTCAGAAAAATAAAATGCTTCTTATGGCCTTTCTTATAGCACAGTGTGCTGGCACGTGCCTATAGTCCCAGCTACTTGGGAGGCTGAGGCAGGATCACCTGAGCCCAGGAATTCAAGGCCAGCCTGGGCAACATAGCCAGACTATGTTGGAAGGAAGGAAGGAAAAAAGGATGGAAGGGACGGATTCTTACCAAAAGATTGCAATATGTACTGATAATCCTTTGAACTGAAATATGGAAAAGTTTATTATATTATAAAAGACCATACCATATAATTATACCCACAGATTTGTTTCTGACCTCTAATTTAGTATGATAATATTCCTTTTCCTAAATTCTCTTTTTCTATTTGTCTCATCTAATTCTATTTTAACATTTAAGTCAACATATACTACGCAAGCGCTCTGCCACTGAGTTACACTCTCAGCCCCCTAACATTTTTATTAATCGATCAACCCAGAAATATTTCTTAAATTTTATGAGGAAAGCTACCCAAAATTCAGAAGACAAACTCTCAAGGAGTTTATATCCTAACTGAAAAAATGACAAATCAGAAACAATAAAAGTCTACATATTTTAAAATTTATTTATATCAGCATCTTTACCCCCCAAAACTAGGCATTTAAAATAATATTTAAAACAGGTTTTATTTTGCAGTACCAGGGGATTGAACCAAGGACCTCTCACATGCTAGGTAAGCTCTCCACCACTGAGCCATACTGCCAAACATTTATTTTTTGTTTTGAGAGAAAGTCTCAGTAAATTGTGCAGGCTGCCTTTCACTTTGATCTTGCAATCCTCCTGCCACCACCTCCCAAGTCACTGGGATTACAGGTGTGCACCACTGCGCCCAGCTATTTTATTTTTTAGTAAGAAATTTTGGTAACACAAGAGAATAAAGGTAAGAAGTGAGAATAATGTACACATAGTCCTTGACTTAAGATGGTTTGATTTAGGATTTTCCAACTTTACAGTGATATGAAAGTGATATGTGTTCAGGAAAAACCTTACTTGGAATTTTTAATTTGGATCTTTTCCAGGGCTGGCAATATGTGGTCTGATCCTTACTCCTGATGCTGGGTAGGGCAGCAACCACAGCTCCAAGTCAGCTCTAGGATCACAAGGGGAGACCACCAACACTGTCACAAGTGCTGCTGTAAGGCTCTGCAGGTTAGGTATTTTAATGCAATTTGGCTTATGATATTTTCTACTTATGATGGTTTCATCAGGACGTAAACCGGTCCTAAATCAAGGAGCATCTATAGATCACAAGGCTTATACAGTCACTGGATGTAAGCCACAAAGATGGCACTGAACAAAACATGACTAGATATTAGATATGGAGTGTCCATGAGTTAACAGCAGACCAGGTACCCAGGTGAGGAATATTTTATTACCACTTGAGCTAAGAGAAATTTCCTCTCTAGATTCTTATCAAGGGATACAATATGACTTATTGAGCTACAACCTCTACCAACAATGTTTTAATAACACAGTATTGCATTTCATTTTGCTCTACATTCTTCCAAGTAATGGCAATGAGAGACAGTAAATCATTGGGGAATTTAGAGAGGGCTTATTAAAAGATAACCAGTGTATTAGTTAGGGTACTCATGCCAGCTGCTGGAACAACCAACCACAAAGCCTCAGTCTCTTAAGAGCAGAGAAATCAGTGAAATCTAGATTGTGTTTCTCCTTGGCAGCTCTCCTCCAGTGGGTGGCTTCTACAAAACCATCTCCTCTAGCACACACAGCTTTGGGGATCACTGCAACAGATGAAGAGGCAGAATATAGAGCAGAGTGTACCTCCTCCTGGCTACCTGTGCTCAGATGGACCCAAGCCAACATGGCCACTGGCCATGCATTCACATACCACTGGCCAGCATATGATGACATGTCACCCTGCATTACAAGGAAAGCTAGAAAATGTCACACGTGTGTGTCCTGCAAGAAGATAATAAGATGGGATTTGATGGTGTTATGCCTTGTCTCTGCCCCAACTGAGAATGGCAGCAGGGGACATTGGATGTGGCACACAGGGCAGTGTACATTCCACACGGGATGCCCTGATGTTACAGGAACAAAATCCTAAAACTTCTCTCTGTGGAAGTAAACAAAAAGAAATACTATAAAAAGCCCCTTGATAAGCTGGTCTCATGTCACAGTGGGCAAGACAGACTGACAGAAGGTTAAGATTAGATGACCCTGCAAGAGGAGTCTCTCTTTCTGCACATGCGGGGAGGTGGAGTTCCGGGGTACATTACCCAGTGTCAATGAAAATAAGCTCAACAGTAATGGATAAAACTGGCTTTGAAAGAGGCCTGCAACAGCACTGTGAATGAAAGATGCTGTTGAAATTCTAAAGTCCAATGAGCAGGGACAAAACAGCAGAGTTCACACTTCATTCCCTAGCTTTATTATGAGATAAAGTCAACCAACCAATCAGACAAGATCAATAAAAAGTAGATAACTCTCAAAAAGGTTATTTGAAAACTGAATTTACCCTATCTCCATCATCATTAATAATATTGAACCTAATCCTAAATGTATAGTATGTCTTAAGGTATTAGCTATTAATGGAATAAATCCATGATAGGAATTCAAAATGAACTATCTGGAACACAAAGACAAGCCTCTGCAAATGCTTTCGGCAATATTCAATCCAGTATTTGACAAAATTTTACTGAATTGGAAGATAAAAGTTCACAAGCTCCTTTCAAGATGTTACTGAATCATGGCACCCAGCGCAGTGGCACACACCTATAATCCCAATGACTTGGGAGGTAAAGGCAAGAGGATCACAAGTTTGAGACCAGAGGCAGTCTGCATAATTTAGCTAGACCCTGTCTCAAAAAGTGAAAAAATAGCCTGGTGGTGCAGCTCAGTGGTACAGCACTTGCAAAGCATGCAAGCGCAAGGCTCTGGGTTCAACCACCAGTACCGCAAAAAAAAAAAAAAAAAAAAGAAAAGAAAGAAAGAAAGAAAAGAAAAAAGCAAGATGTTACTGAATCACAAAGACAAAAAACTCAAAATCATTACTTTTCCTGTCATAATAAAAGTAATGAAGATAATTTTCATTCATTCATTCAAGAAGTAGCTACTGAATGCCTACTATAGGTAGGCATTGTTCTATACAACAGGGATTTGGGGGTGCACAAAACTGGCAAAATTCACCACCCCCAAGGTCCTGACATTCAAGTGCAGTGGTTCTCAAGTAGGACTGATTCTGTCCCTGTGAGCCATTTGGAAACATCTGGAGGTACTTTTGCTTTTCATACCTTGAGGGGTGGGATAGGAGGGTGTTGCTATTGGCACCTACTATCTAGTGGATAGAAACCAGGGATTCTGCTATGCAGCCTGCAGTGTGCAGGTCAGACCCTCACCAAAAAGAAAAAAAAATGTATCTGGCCCAAAGTGTCAGTAGTGCTGAGCATAAGAAACCACTAATACTTACTTTTATAAAAATGAGATAGTTAATGTGTCATTGAACCTTTACTATACCCTGGAATGAGATGGAATGTGACCATAAAACTTTTTTGGGCCATGCAGCAGTTTGCTAGTCAACACATGGCAAAGTAATATAAACAGATATCCCATGGAAAAGTGCATCACATGACTTTCTTTTACAAAACAAGTGGCTTCTCTTATGGTGCCTACTTCTACTGCAAGCAGCTGTTAGTATTTTTTTTTTAAGTTGACTATCTCTTCAAGGTAAAGGTGATTTTTGTTCTTCTGTTTGCTCCTTTTGGTTTTTTGAGGCAGTGTTTCCCTATGTAGCCCAGGCTGGCCTCAAACTCATGATCCTCCTGCCTCAGCCTCTCAAGTGCTGGGATAACAGGTGTGTGCCATTGTGCCCAGCTAAAGGTGATGTCTTAACAATGGCTAAAGAAGAAACTTTCTTGAAAGACACTTATACTTGGGGTTTACATTTTAAAGCTATATGCATCTTTATATGGTTTTGTTGCAAAAAAAAATGGTGTAAATGTGTAAGCTAGAAAATCTCATATCTACGACTTTACAAAACCTGGACATCAGATTTTCAAGCCATTTACAAACTCTTTGAAAAGAAGATTTTTGACGAGTTTTGAGCCTAATTGGTCTGAAAGAACAAGTGGATGAAATTGAAGAATCTGGAGACTTCAGGAACCAAATTCCAACAAAAATGTCCCCTGATGGGCAGAATTGTAATACAGTAGCTCCTCTTATCCTCTGGAAGTATGTCCCAAGACCTCCAGTGGATACCTGAAACTGCAGGTTGTACTGAGCCCTACAACTTAGCACCTGGTCCATCTTGACCAAGCAGTTATCACACACTGGGACCCTATCTTTTGCAGTTTGAGTTGTGACAGCAAAACTAGTGTGGATTTCTTTTTCCTTCTTCACAGTTTCACAAGTAGAAGATACTTTCTTAGCAACTTTAGCTGTACATGTCCTTTTCTTTCCTAAGTTCAGAACTTCCACTTTTTCGCTTTAATAAAACTTTTTATGGCTTCTGTCCAGCTCTTCTTTGCCTATGTCAACAATGTCCTGGTGCATTGGTCTTTGCCCCCTTCTGAACCCTATCCTTCTCACCCCTCAACATCCAAAGGCTGCAGTTGAACACCTCACAACTGGAAAGGGTCACTGTGGTCAAGGGCAGAGGATGTGGTGAACCAGCCTGAATTCAAGTTGCCCGTGCCACCTGCCTGCAAGCCAAGCAATTGGCAGCAATTATCAACACCCTAACCTGTCAGTCTGCTTGTGTACAGTGCTCAGACCTGCCCACCCTGTGACTGAGTTCCTGGAGGGTCACCTGTTTGCACCAAGCCTCCGTCCCCCTGGTCAGATCTCCAACATGTCTTGCCGCCTGATCATCATCATCACCTCTGTGAGAACCCATGAATGACGACCATCTCAGAGTATTTTTTTCTTCATCTCTAAAGCACAAAACAAACCCAGGACAACCCAGTCAATTGGCAAGAGATGCTTCTACAGGAACAAATATTCTGCACCCAGGGGCCAGGATCCCGCTATACTGGCCCAGTCATACAAATCACCTCCAGGGGGTGGCACTGCTACCAGATGGCCTGAAGACAGCAATGCAGTAGATCTGTTTGGGGGGAAAGGAATGAATAATGGAGTTGAAATGTTTACTTTTTCTTTTTAAGAATGCTTAAAAATAGCAGAGCCTTTGCACTAATTTAGTGACAGTCCTTTGCAGGGTTAAGATAGCTGATGATAATCTGGATGCCTTGATACACCTGAATACGTGTCATGGAGTTGAAATTTTCTACTGAAATCTTGGGAACAGAGAACATTTCATTAGGTATTTTGGTTTTTGTTCTTTTTATTGTTTGTTTTGGCCCCATCTTCCCCTGGCTCCACTGGATCTCCACTGGATCCTAACCCTTCTCTGGTCACCATTTTTAATATGCCTGAGATGTACATTGTTCAGTGGGAAAGGAGTGAAGGAAAGATATTTTCCTTATCAGTGGGCTATCCAGAATTTTGAGGATATATAACTGGCTTTTAACAAAACAAAAATCCTTACGACTGGGTCAGCACACAACTTCACAATAAGTGGTGAAAAGATAGAGGTTGTCCAAGATTTTGCTTTGCTTGGCTCTATAATCAACACCGTGGAAGCAGCAGTTAAGAAACCAAAAGACACATTGCCCTAGGAAAAGCTGTGGCAAAAGATCTCTTTAGAGTATTGAAAAGCAAAGATGTCACATTGAAGACAAAGGTGCATCTGACTCATGCCATGGTATTTTCAGTCGCATAACATGGTGTGAAAGCTAGACATTGAACAAAGGAGACAGAAAAAGAATTGATGCTTTTGAATTGTGGTGCTGGAGACGTCTATTGAATATACCATGGACTGCCAAAAGAACCAACAAATCTGTCCTAGAAGAAGTGCAACCAGAGTGCTCCTTGGAAGCAAGAATGGCCAGACTGCGTCTTAACATATTTTGGACATGTAGTCAGGAGAGATCAATCCCTGGAGAAGGACATCATGTTTGGGAGAGTGGCAGGTCAACACAAAAGAGGAAAACCCTCCACCAGATGGATTGACACAGTGTCTGCAACAATGGGCTTAAACATAAATAAGATCGTTTGCCTGGCACAGAACCGGCAAGTGTTTCGATCTGTTGTGCATAGGGTTGCTATGAGTCAGATTCGACTCGACGGCACCTAACAACAACAACATAATTGGCTTGCCTGCAGCCATAGCACTGTGGCATCCAATCCTGTCAGATCTCGGAAGCTAAGCAAGGTCAGGTCTGGTTAGTAGTTGGATGGGAGGCTGCATGGGAACACCAAGTGCTTTGGGCTTGGGAGAAGGACCCGATAACTCACTCCCAAAAACAATCAGCCATTAAAAGCCCTATGAAAAGTAGAGAAGCATGACAATAATGTTTCTTCTGTTGTAAGTAGCATTGCACAGACTCGATGGCACCCAACAATAATGACAACATAACTGGCTTGAAAATAATCAAATTTTCCTGACATACACAATGTTCCATAAATGTGTTTTCAGAAAAAAATATTTTTTGCAACTTCACCTGTTGTGTTCTCATTCATTTTGCAGGTGTACTTCATTACAACACAGAGCCCTCTCCCTGAGATGCGGAAGTGTCACACAAGTCTTGTACAAGACTTTTCATTTTCTTTTTCCCATTATGTTGGTGTCCCCTCCAACTTCCTGGCATTTTATGCAATTTATACAACTTTTTTTTCTAAGTGAAGTTTTATGTGTTCATTGTATTACAGGAGAAATTAAGACATACAAAAATCAAAAACAATCAGTGTATGGGTTTTCTAATTTGAATCCTCATCTTTAAAAAATATACAGTAAAGTAGGTAGAAGATTATGTGAGTTTGGGGGTTGGGTCAGTATAACAAGAATTGGTCCTGAGTTGGTAATCGAGGAGGGTGGATTACGTGTATAGTACATTTTAGTTTCTCCAATTTTGTCTGTATTTAGATTTTTCATAGTAAAAGGCTGAAAGGGATACAGGATCATGGTTTCTCTACTTCATTTACTAATGTAGTCACTCCTTACATTTGAATTAATATTTTTAATGAGTGCTTTCTTGATCAATGATAATGCTTCAAAACTAATGTCTAAATTAACTGAACATATTATCAGACCTGGTATCTCTATCTCAGAAAACTTAAAAATGTCCAAGTAAAAGAAGCCAATTTAATCACATTGATCTCACTATAATAGTACATTCTTAGAGGGACAAAGTGTTCATTGTGCCTTTAATGATAATTTCAAACTTTATTTTGTGAAAACCATTTTGACATTATATCAAAATCTTCATTTTTATTATGTATTTTTAAACATTTATTTGTAAATATATAGATTCAAGAAATAAACAAACATATATAAGTGGATATTGCATACTTAAAGGTTTTAAGCATTGGGGACATAATACTTTGCATGAGCCACAGCCCAGGCCGGAGCTCTAAGAGAAAGCGCTGACTTATTTCTCTTTGCATCTCCAAGGTATTATACCATGGCTGGCCCATGTTTCACACTCCATCCAGTTTGTCAAATGGAAGAGAAAAAGAAAAAGGAAAAAGAATTTTAAGAAACCCTTTGGAGTAGCATAGAATAAAAAATTTTAGGACTAGAAAAATAAACTGAAACCAATCTCCTCATTTTCTGATAAGGAGACAGAGGCCTAGGAAGGCTGCATCACATGGCTAATGGACGGATGGTGAAAGAAATGTTTTAGGAAGCCTGAGCTGACATCCATCTGCGGAATGCTTGAGAGGAGAAAAAGATGGGAAGCAAAGGCACATGTTAATAGACGCAGTCATTGCAGCACAAGGCAATGAGAGCACATGCTGGGGTGACAGGACAGGAATGAGAACCAGAGTAGGGTCTGACAGACACAGAAAAGGCTCCTCTAGGCCAGGCTGCCTCACTGCCGGTGAGACTTCATCATGACCTATTTCTACACATGCTGGTATCAATCATGATCCCCAGATATTTTTACCCATGGCCCCAAACTGCACAGAAAGACATAATTAGCAATTCTTTTGACTCATCTAGGGCCTCTCCTCTGAGAGTGATTCATACCCGCCACTACACAATTATCCACCATAAATATAGTTCAACCTCTGACTGTTCCAAGCAATGGTTCTTCACAATGTCCATTCACATGCCAATTACACCATTAATATAGGGCCAAGCCCAACCTCTTTATCTTTTGAGAGTCTCCCACAGTTTTTCTCTTCCACCAAAGGTAATCAATCTTAATGCGAATTCTTCAGTAATATAATAGTAAACAGCCCTGCAGAATCAGATCACAATTTTGTTTTCTTTTCCCAAGATTGAAGAGACATTTGAGCTCATAACTTCTTTGAAGATGTATGTGATAGATATTGTCTTTAGTAAGAAGAACTAATTGATCTCTTTTGCTCAAAACCAGCATTCCGTACGGAATTAAAGTGTTGGTTGTCAGGAGGAAGGACAATAATCCATAGAAGTCCACTGATAGTGTGTGACAAAGGCCAAGATAAAGTCTGGGCAGGTAAGCACAGACATGAAGCAGAGGGACTGAGAGGCAGAGATCAGCCACCAGGTGGGTGGGAATGTAGGAAAACAGGCATGCACTAAATAGCCCAGGGTCAAGTTTGCAAAGTTTCAAGGGTGCTGACATCTGTTCCATATCCAGGCATGTGCAGCATAAAGACCTTTCAGCCAATGATAGGCCATATATGAAACAGCGGTCCTCTAAGATTATAACAGAGTTGAAAAATTCCTATAACTATAGAGATGTCAGCCAACTGATATTTTAGTGCAACACATTTCTCATGTGTTCATAGTGACACTGGTGTAAAGAAATCTACTACTGTCCATCACATGAAGGTATAACACGGCCAGTCCTGAGAAGCAGACAGTTCTTATTTGGGGACAAGTTTATAAACTGCATGGTTTAAAATACATCCCAGCCCAAGGCTTTCCCTACAGCTGGCGATGAAGAACTGAACAAAGCCAGAGCCCCAAAAGACCAATATAGTCAATGTGCTTAGACAAATGTCAGCAGCTGCTACAGGAGATTTCATACTTAGAATGGTTAGGCAGCTAGAGATCGGTTCTATTATAAGAGTTTGTTTCCTCTGCAAAAGCAAAGTTTGATTATACTAAATCTTGAGAGTTCTAGAGGCCTGTACTCATAACATGAAAACAAAACAACAACAACAAAAAACTAATGACAAAGCACAATTTTCCAATTAAGTTCAAAGATATTCAGCAAAAAAAACACTAATTTAAAATGAGGGTTTTGTCTTAAAAAATAAATAGCTCCAAAGAAACAATACACTTTTTTTTTTGACATTTTCACGTCTTTTATTTTATATCATGATTTCTTAGTGCTTATCAAGCTGACACAGCTTGGGGAAATAAATACTCCCTTCCCTTTTTTGCTGCCTGTGTGTTAACAGGAGTAGAAAGAACAGAAATGACGAAATAAGCATATTGTTGTTGTTGTTGTTAGGTGCCATCGAGTCGGTATCCGACTCATAGAGACCCTCTGTACAACAGGGGAAACACTATTGTCAGTGCTTCTCTGCTGTTCATAGAGTTTTCAATGGCAGATTGATTTTTTGGGAGGGGGTTGCCAGGTCCTTCTCCCAAAATAAGCATAGGGTGCAGCAAAGAGAAAGGGAAAGAAGGATGTGCTTGAAGAGAGAGAAGTGTCTATATGAACTCTAAGTAAACAGTACCAAACAACAAAGTTAAAAGTTGGCAATTTAAAGTGTTTTCTCTTCACAGAAATAACCTGGGATCACATTCAAAATATATTAATTATACAGCATCATGATATAGGTTTCATTTCAGGCATTACGTATTTTTTTTTCTTACAACACTTTTGTATGTTTGATTACCAAAACTCTAAGTTTCATTTATGCCATGCATTTGTTCACTAATTCATATACTCATTCATTGAATATCTAGTATATGCTGGACACTATGCTTGCTAGGTGCTGGAAAAACAAAAACTGTGTGAGAAATAGAATGTTTTTAAATATGCCAAGTGAGCTAACACGAATATGCACCTAGTTTGGGCTTGGGGCCATGACTGAGCCATAGATGCTGAGTTTGTGTAAGTGGGCAGAGGAACTGTGTAAATTAGATAATGAAGCAGACAGGTAAAGACTGAGGTTTCTGGAAACCAAAAATAAGCCACAAGACATCCAAGATGTCCAAATACATCATCAAAATCCTATAATAACCAGGGGACAGAAGCAAGCTAAATGTCAATAATAAAGAAAACTAGGATATAAGCCAAGAACTACCTAAGTTAGCAGATGTGAAAGCAGACCAGAGGTCCACATGGTCAAGCAAGATACATAAATGCCAGAAGCCTTAAGTTAAGACTGGCTAGTGATGTGGAACCACAGACATTGGTCCAAACCCACTTATGATCACAGAGCAAGAGTGAGACAAATTTTATATAAAATGAACTCACATCTGTTGTGAGCCTCCCATATGCCAGGCATTTGGCTAGTCACTTCATATAAATTATCCCATTTAATCTCCCCACCCCAAACTGTAAGAGGGTTGTTTACAGGTGAGAAAACTGAGATTCAGAGAGATTAAATCCAAAACCCTATCCAAAATCACCGTGATCATCTACCAAATCATGAGAAAGTTGTTTACATATGAGAAAACTGAGACTCAGAGAGATGAAACAACTTGCCCCAAATCACAGTGATCATCCTAGTAGAGGCAAGATTCAAACCTTGAGGTCTGATTTACATGTCTATGCACAGTGAATAAAATCCATTTACTTCCCGCCTGGGAAAGCATATTGGAAGTGGTTTCAAAAGCTGAGGAAAGAGTAAGGAAGTTCTGACTGCAGATTAATTTAGACAGGCTGGCTAAGAGAAAGGGAGCAGGGCCTAAAAGTGGATAATAACAAAATAATCTGATAAACAAAACAGATGGGGAAGTCACCATTTTTAAAAGTGGCTGCGAGTTTGGGGAAACCTGTTTGATTTGCTTAGGCACTTTTCCAGCTACGCGCACCTCCACCGAGGTAGAAAAAAAGCCTCTGAACCTAGCGTCGCCTCTGCAGCTACACCCAGGACGCACGCCCGGAAAGCGAGAATGAGGTTCGCCAGATCTCGCGAGAGCTAGGTAAACGGGAGTTGTCAGGACAGGGGGCGGGGAGGAGGACGGGGGACGGGGCGCGGCGCGGTGGCGCTTCCGCAAAGATGGCGGCGGCGGCGGGGAGAAGCGCTAGGCTTGTGGCCTGGGGCGGAAGACTGCGGCGCGGACTCGCTGCCAGCCGACGAGCCGTGCTGATTCCCGGCCCTCTGGCAGCGGCTGTGGCCGGAGTAGCCCTGGCAGGGGTTGGCGCGACCTGGCACCACGGCCGCGTGAGTGTCGCGGCGCGCGAGGGCCGGCTCACCGTGTCGGATCAGGTACGTGCCTCCCGGGCTCCTCCCTCCTCGGACTCCCCTCGGCGGGGGGTAGGAGGCGTGCGCTGGGCGGCTCCGCCTTCTTCGCCAGCCGGAAGCAGGCGCCGGTGGGGCATCGCGGGTTGTGTTTGCCTTTCTTCTCAGCCGCGGCCGGGTGGACGTTTCCAGGAGTGGAGGCCCAGCCGCCCAGGTCCCGCACAAGAAGCCCGCCCTGGAAGTCAGGGTGACGAGTGCGGCGCGTCTTGGTCCCGCATTTCGCCCCTTGGCGCCCCGAGCTGCAGTGGTGACGCGCGTCCCCGCGCCCGCGTCAGCCTTTGTAACCAATCTGCTCGGTCACTTCCTCCTGTAGCCCCTATTCTGTCGTCCTGGTGGATGGCTGGTTTTAGATCAACCGCTCAAATTAACCAGTTGATAATTTCCAGATTTTATTAACAATTTTTTTAGGAAAAATATTTCTTCTAAAACCTCCATCAGTTAAATATAGAGCTCAAGCTCCCTTCTTCAAGATAAATAATATTGCCATGTAAAACAGTTGAAAATTTCAAAGAATACTTTTAAAATGTAACGTTTTGGTGTTCTTATAGGAGTTTTCTGGACATTAAAAGTAGTATTTTTGTTAGGTTTACTTGATACTTTTCTAATGAAAAATCAAGGAATATTCAGATACAACAGAAGAGGAAAGTAGGTCTTGTAAATTAAGTATTGGCAAATGATATTTTTGTTTGTGCTAAATCAAAAAATGTTGTTTGTGCCAGATAGATAATACATCCAGGAACTCTACCCTATCCTTACACCATTTCTGATTACAGGTGGAAGGCTCTGTCCTTTAGTGTCTTACAGTATTTTTGTTAATCTGTGTCAGCAGTTCAATTTGCTATTCATCGTTGGTTTCTCTGCTTGCATGTTCAATCCCTTACTATTTAGAACCCTTAGGTTACTTTTCTTCACAGTATCACTTGAACCACTCAGTGTACCCTTCAGAAACTATTAGTACCTTATTCTGCTTAGAATGAAATCCACTTCCCTCACCATCAAGACCAAGGCCTCCCAAATAAATGATAGACAAGTGCTCTGCCACTAAGCTACATGCCCAGCCCTGACATTTTTAAACTTTGTCATTCAGAGCCCATGTAATCTCATTCTGACCATCAGCCACTTCTATATAAACAGATGTCTTCCAACCAAAATTAAGTGGGCTAAATGTCCCCTACTTCAGCAGTTTATAGACTCTGATCTCGCTTCGTCTATTTCATTGGATTTGTTTTCTAACCCACTTCTAGCCTGTTTTGGTTTTAAAGTCCTGACTTCATTCTAAAGTCTTAACATCAGTGTAAGTATTTTGAAGTCTTTTCCCAACTCTCAGCCCCTCTTCCACTGACTGCAGTTTGTAACTTTCAACCTGTGTAAAGTAGTACAGAAACTATTTTATTAGCAGTTTTATAAAATTTGTTGACACAGCATCTATTTGATCTGCTTGTTGGACCAGTGTCTTAAACGACACTGGTTGTCACTCCTATACTACCACAGTGGATGGTCCTCTCAGCACCAGTGGCTGAATACTAGATTATACAGTATACCTTGAAAACTCTCCTGCCACCTCTGTGATAAGATTTCACTGAGAAGGGGGCCTGTTAATCCACCACCACCACTACTTGGAGAATATTTGTGCATAGTTGAGAACTTCTAAGATACATTTTGACTTGTGATTAGTAATTTTTCATCTCTTGATACACTTTTATTTTGTGTTTTAATATGGTGATAGTTGTTTTACTTACTTTATCACATGTGGGTCTATAGTAATACTGATAATGTCCTTTGTTTTCATTCATCATACTAAATTTTTCCAGTAAAAATGGAGAATTTATGTTAATGGAGTCCTGCAGTTTTCTGGTTCCCATTGTGACCAGCACCTTGCAGTTGTGAGGGCCAGTAAGGAATTAAGGGTAGAATTCTATCTAGGTCATGAAACAGGAGATAAGTTGGAATCTCCCTTCTTCCTTTCATTTCTTCATTCCTTCCTCAATTACCAAAATCCTGCTGTGTGCCAGGCTGTATGCAAGATGTGGGGCTTAGAAAGGTTTAATGGGAGAGGGCAGTTTTAATACTAGTCGGTTAAGTGTATGTGGTGGGTGCTGTGGGGATATCCTGGAAAAGCACCTGATAGTCTACCTTTCCTGAAGGAATGATATGTGAATGGTGACCCACAAAATGATTGGAATTGAATGGGCAGAAAAGGGAAAGAACAGTGAGGGCAAAGGGAATAGGTTTTGAGAGATCTGAAAGAGTTTGACTCAGTAGAATGTGAGGTACAAGAGATGGGTGTGAATCACCTTAAGCCATGTGACAGGAATTTTTATCTGGACAGTAGGGAGCCATTGTAAGAGTTGTAAAGCTTCATGGATGCGCCACCTCAACCCTACTACCCGCTACCACACCCCGTCCAATCACAGAATGCTACATAGATGGGAAAAGTTTACATTTTTGTTTTCATTGACCTGTAATTTTTTGTTTGTTTGTTTTTTGTGGTACTGGGGGTTGAACCCAGAGCCTCATGCTTGCATGCTTTACAAGTGCTGTACCACTTAGCTGTACCCTCAGCGCATGTTTTTTGCTTTTTTTGTTTTTTTGTTTGTTTGTTTTAATTTTTGAGACAAGGTCTCGCTAAGTTATGCAGACTCTAAAATTTTCTTTGTGAATGTAAGCCACACACTACAGTAGATTATTATAGTAACCAACTGTCATCAATAGAAATAATAGATATTTTCCTATTGTAATTATTACAGGTATCTCAAACTATCACTTACTTGAAATTACTATTAAACCTGCCACCTTATCCTGTTACACGATGAAGATTGTGTTTTTACCTTTCCAGAGAGTATCAACACTCTAGGCAAAGAAGTGAATTAAAAACTGATATCACAGAGTTACTGCAAAATTTCAGGAAAGTTGGTGAAGGCTAAATCAATGGATGAATTCAAATGGCATTTAAAAGATAATTTTGTAAGGAGTCTTGGTTACAGAAGTCTTATCTAAAATGTAATTGTACTGTTTCAGTAATTCCAGTGATTACAACTGGGCAACAAAATATTGCCTCCTGCAAGGAAATTTGTAGTAGACCTTGCCTTAGAGCTCATTAGCATCAGCAGCTTCTATGTAAACTGCTGCTTCTGAAACACCTAGAATATATGAAAGTTATTCTGAGATTTTAGTATTACTCCCATTACACTATTATTTTCTGTATTTGATTCAGGCATTGAAAAAACAAATTGGAAATGTTAGGAAGACTCAAAGAATATTCTGTTCTGTCCAATCTGCTATAAAAAAGATAGTTTCACTCTTAATAAACCTTGGTAAATGAAACATAAAAAAATATTTCAATGAGAAAGATGTTTAGGAACTAGGAAGTTGCAATGGCAAATTTATTTTTTCCCCTACAAGAGTTTAAGTAATAAAGTGTTACAGCTATTATTGTGTTTTGTTGTTATAACCTAGAAATAATATTTTAGCACACCAAAACTGATGAAAACAAGCAAACCTGTATCATTAGGTCATTCCTCAGTAGTGAGTAAGATGAGACTAAGAATGAAGCTTTTCTGAACAGTCAGTATTATATATAAGTCATTGTAATGGTAGGGCCCAGGGAGGGATTTAAAATAAAGAAAAATAATAAAGTCAAAGTAAAATCCAATATAATTCACAGTTGGTAACAGTGGTCATTTTCTTATTTGTTCTTGTTCATTTGTTAATTTTACAAATATTTCTGCCCCCAAATCTTGTATTTTGGGCCTTGCATTCTTTTCATTCTGCAGCCATACCACCTTGACATCCAATCCCCTCTGATCTCTGAAGCTAAACAGGGTGGAGCCTGGTTAGTCCTTGGATGGGAGACCAAGTGGGAATACCAGGTGCTGTAGGCTTGGGAGAAGGATCAGCAGCGCACTCCCAAAACAATCATTGAAAACCCTGTGAATAGCAGAAAAGCACTGAAATAGTGCCAGGCATAGCACAGTGTCAGGTAGTGATTTGTTCTGTTGTACATAGGATTGCTATGAGTCAGACCTGATTCGACGGCACCTAACAACAACATTGTTTTCAAATTATATGTAATGTTGAATATTATAAGTTCCCCTGACTTCATGTCAGCTCTTTTGTGTTTTGCTTGCTTTTCAATGAAACATTTGTCCACTGCTGTTTAAAAAGTAAAATTATTTGGAATAACTTAGTCTGTAATGCTGTATTCCTTTATTTTAAATAAAGGAAGGGGTTAGGAGCTAGTCCAAGTTCCTTATAAATTAATTGGTATTCATTTCCCTTTGATAGGTTATTTACATTTACATTTATAAATCCTTAAAGATTTTTTTGTTCTATTATTCAGTCAGGTTTTTCTTTTCTTTCATACTGCTTATCCTCTTTTTGGAATTAGTTCATATATTTTTTGTCTTCCGACACTAAAAGGACCTCTTGTCTGTCTTTGCCATCTCTGTATTTTGGTGCCTAGGTAACTGCTGTCACCTAATACTATATAATGTTTAGCCAAAGAGTGAACAACTAAACTCCCATTATTTAACAAAGTGACCTTGTCTATCTTTGGTTTTATTGGTGTTTATAGAAATATTAGACAATCAGTATATAGCAATGTTTAGAACCAACTAAATTAATGACTGTCCTAAATATACTCTGTTACACACTTGGAATCATAGTGACATGTCCTGCCATATTCCCAGTAGAAATGTAGGAAGAGACCATGCCCTTTCCTGCTGTATCCCGAAGGTCTACTACATAGTCAAGCTGTTGTTGTTGTTAGGTGCCGTCGAGTCGGTATCCGACTCATAGCGACCCTCTGTACAACAGGGGAAACACTATTGTCAGTGCTTCTCTGCTGTTCATAGGGTTTTCAATGGCAGATTGATTTTTGGGAGGGGGTTGCCAGGTCCTTCTCCCAAGCCTACAGCGTCTGGTGTTCCCAGGCGGTCTCCCATCCAGGTACTAACCAGGCCCGACCCTGCTTAGCTTCCAAGATCTGACGGGATCAGATGCCACAGGGCTACAGCTGCAGGCACATAGTCAAGTAGTAAATATTTATTGAATGGGTAAATAAGTTGGTGAAATCTAAATTTTAATAATAGCTATATTGTCTCATAATTTTTTTAAATGAGTATCTTTCACCTGTTATTCCCAAATGAGATTAAATTTGTAATTAACATTTTTAATATACTGAAGTTACCAAAAAATGTGTATACATTCTAAGTACTAAAGGTGTAATACTCAATAAAAAAGATGAATATGAGTCACATTTGACCTCTGCAATTACAAGAGGTAGTCAAAGTGGTTACCATTCTTATTCAATAGGTAACATAGATAACATCTGTTTAAAAGTGTATATATATTTTTTGGTAGCCACAGTATATGTGTGTTTTTGTACAGCAAGCTTTTGTGCTTGGCTATCACATTAAAAATATCAAATACCAATATAGAATTTAAAATCAATGATTGTAGCTTCACTCCAATTATTGATACACTTCAACTGGTATACCTCACACCAATTACATTATTTTTAAATTTGGAAAATAATCCAGACATGCAGCAGACCCCAACTGAAAAAATGCTGTATTTTTGTGTCGTAATTAAATGTATGATACACACTTTGTAAAATGCCACATACATCAACTGAAGATTAAATACAACAATGGCTGTATCTTAACAACTCACTAAAATTTCTCTTAGGGGGAGAAAGATTTTGGTTTACATATTATGGTAAGAGTTTTAGGTAGCAATTACATCCCATAAGAGAGGAGAAAGGAGATGGAGGCAGCCACAACAATGCAACCAAAGACACACAGCCAGGGGGAATATTTGAGGGGGATTAATAGCAATGTGTCTTTTACTGTAATTTTTTAATTTAAATATTCAGCATAATTTTTATCACAACATATTTACATGGTTCTTGTAGTCTAAGGAGAAGTAGGTCTGAAAGAAAGCAATGCCTGAGAGAGGAAGCGATTTCTTAGCAACACTCCTGGAAGGGTTTTGAACATTCATAGATTGTGAAGTTAAAGGCAAGATCTAGTTCTATTAGGATCCAATCGGGAGGCAGAACTCAAACCAGTAATTTGAACTAGAAAATCAGATATAAAAACTTAATTAATAAAAGATGATTGACTACTAAAGAGGACTCTAATGAATCTAGAAGTATTAGGTGCCAAAAAGTAGCAACCACCCCTAGGCCAAGAGAGAATGAACACTGAGGGAATTAAAAGTCTTGGAACCCCTAAAACTGAGATCCAGCCTCTTTGAAGCGGGTAGTCAGGCCACAAGTAATGTGTAGTAGAAATCTACCATTGTTGGAAAGGGTAAGTGGACTGGAACTGCTCCATACTATTAACCTTCTGAGTGAGGAAATGTGACCTGAGGACCTGGCCAGAACTACTGCAGAAGTGACTCCAAGCAGCTCATAAACATAGCCCTGGTGGGTTGTGTATGGCTTAACAGCCCCTCGGGAACTGCCTCGGAATCTGCTCACTAGAGCTGTGTAGATGCCACCCAGCAGGTGGGAGGAGTGTTGGCCTGAAGATGCAGCAAAAACCACTGTACCTGCCTATTGGAAGTGACTGGAAATGACCCTCACTGGCCTTTGAGGGGCTTTGGGCTCCAGCTATGAATAAAATAAAATGGTTTAGGACCTAGAAGAAAGTTCCTTCCTATCTCTGGTGTCTTACAGTGTTGCTCCAGTGTCTTCTGTGAACAGAGGCTAAAGTCGTGCCAGCTGGCAGAAGAGAAGAGTTTACAGAGTCCAGCTCCAGTATCACAAAGCAAGCAAAGAAAAATGGATTAGGTGCTCAGAGACATTACATTAGTAACTGGTATAGAACTCAAGAGTGTTTCTCTCAGGTTTGAAGGGATAGGGAAACACCTACCTGACTACTGGTAACAAAGGGTACAAGGTAAAAATTTTCATATTTGCATTATATACAATGCTGAGGATATTTGGCCGCTAGATATGGTCCACTTTGTCCCTTGTGTTTCTACAATTATTATCTTCAAAGAATTGTTTTTAAATTCACATGAAATGAACCGTTCTTTAGTCTTATCTCTCCAGCACTGAACTTAAAGCCCAACACTTACATGGTACTCATTAAATGTTTGTTGGATAGACATTTCCATGATTAGTAGAAAGTAGGCCCTCTCTCATTTAAGATTTTGCCTAGAATTATTTATCTTTGCTCTTTATAAAATTCCTGATAAATTGATACAAGAATTGAGGTTTAGAGTATTTTAATTGTGCACTTTAATGATTTCAACTGAGCATTTTTTGCAATAAATACTAAAAAGGTGATAGGACATTTGTGTTAGCTTTCCATTACTATGGGGAAATAACCTGAGGTAAACAAAGGAAAGGTTTGTTTTTGCTCACAATTTCAGAAGTTTCACTCCATGATTTTTTGGCCATGTTGCTTCAGCCCTCTGGTGCTTTGGGCCTATGGCAGCTCAGTACATCATGGTGGGAGCATGTGGCAAAAGAGACAGCTCACCTTATGGAGGCCAGGATGCAAACAGTTCCCTTCAAGGGCATGCTTTCAGTGACCTAATTTCTTTCCATTTGGCCCCACCTCCTAAAAATTCTGTCACTTCCCATTGTGCTACAGGCTGACAGACCAACCCTTTAACACATGGGCCTTTGGGGAACATTGAGGATCCAAACTATAGCAACATTGATGAAATCACAATTTTCATATTGATGAGAAAGATATCAATGATGTAAGGAAAATCAGTAAGTTTAGTGTGATGGCTAATTTTAGACATTGGTTTGGCTAGGCTGTGGGGCCCAATTGTATGTCAATCATCAGTGTAAAAGTAACCGCCTGAGAGTACATTTTAGGTAGATTAGCATTTAAATCTGTAGACTTAGATTAAAGCAGATTGCCCTCCATAAGGTGGGGGGGGGCCTCATACCAATCATTGAAAGGCATTAACAAAGACTAAGATTTCCCTTTGAAGAAGGAATTTGGTGTGTTGACTATCACATGGAAAACCTGTCCAAATTCCCAGCCTTGCTGGCCTACCCTGCAGATTTTAGACTCAAGATTGCAACATCAGTTTTTAACAAAATTCTAGCCTGCCAGTGTGCTTACAAACTTTGGACTCGCCAATCCCCACATATCAAGTGAGTTAATTCCTTAAATATCTCCTTATCCCTCTTTCTCTGCCCCCACCATATACGTCCTATTGGTTCCAAAGGGGAGAATAGAGTAAGATACCTATATTGGTTCTTTCTTTACAGAAATCTAACTAATACAGATTTTGGTACTATTTAAGTGTTATGCTGCTATAACAAATACCTAAATAATTGGAAGTAGCTTTGGGTAAATGGGTAAAGGCTGAAAAGTAAGTATAGATTGCCTTGAATAGACCCTTACCAAACTATGAATTATAAAAGGAATTTCTTGTGAGCTCTCTGGTGGAAATGAGGACTATGTTATTGGAAAGTGAGGGGGGCAGTAATCTGTTTTATAAAGTGGAAGAGAATTTGGCTGAATTGTTTTCTGTTGTTTTGTGGGAAGCATACCTTATGAATGATGAAATAGAACATTTAGCTGAGAAAATTTCTAAGCAAGGTGTTAAAGGCATGGTCCAAGTTTTCCCTTGCTACACACTGTGGCATCCAATCCCATCAGATCTCCGAAGCTAAGCAGGGTTGGGCCTGGTTAGTACCTGGATGGGAAACCGCCTGAGAACACCAGGTGTTGTAGGCTTGGGAGAAGAACCCAATAACCCACTCCCCCAAACAATCAGCCATTGAAAAATCTTATGAATAGCAGAGAAACCCTAACAACAGTGTTTTGTCTGTTGTACATAGGGTCTTCATGAATTGGACAGTGACTTGACAGCACCTAAAAACAACACCAACATAGTAAAATGTGAGCAGGGAGAGAGAAATTTAAGAAAGAGTCACTGTACAAAAAGGAACTAGAACTTGAAGATTTGGGAAATTCTTGGCCCGTACATAATATAAAATGAGAAATATGCTCTACAGAGAACACTAAAGGTGTGCTGGAACAACTCTTTGCTATAGAGGTAAAATGTGTGACTCATGGATCCAATCAGTCATAGCAACAGAAATGCTGCCACTTTGTACTGAAGGGACAAAAAAGGAATGAAATGAAAAATCTGTCAGACTTCTGCCAAATAGAGCTAGCTGGCTATTATCTTTCAAGAAGAAAGAATGACCTTGAAAGCAGGCCATCACTCTGGGGGCCCCAGAGGACATTGTGGAACCACAGAGGATTCTTATCAAGCCTTAAAATCTAGTGGAATTTGCCCTTCGAGGCCTCAGACTAATTTGGCTTCTGTACCTCCTTTGTTTGCTTCCAGTTTCTCCTTTTTGAAATAAGGATGTCTTTCCTATACATGTCTCACCATTGTATTTTGGAAGTAGAGAACTTGTTTGGTTTCACAGTTGACAGAAGGAATAGAATTTCACCCATAGCTGATTTGAGTGATTTAAGATAATTGTATTTTGGATTTAAAGGTATTTAGGTAAGATTTTGGACTTAAGTTGAAGCTGGAATAATTAAGACTTTGGGAGAGTATTGGGATGGGATGACTATATTTTACATGTGAGGAATACATGAATTTGGAGAGGGCAGAGGATGAACTCTTAGGAGTTTGTGTCCCATCAGAATTCATATGTTGAAATCTCAATACCACCTCCCTTCGTCAGACTGTGACCTAATTTGAAAATAGGGTCATTGCAGATGTGTGAGGTAAGAAGAGGTAATATTGGAGTATACTGATCCAGTATTGCTTGTTGTTGTTGTTGTTAGTTGCCATCGAGTCGGTATCCGACTCATAGCGACCCTCATAGGGTTTTCAATGGCTGACTGTTTCGGGATTGCCTTGGGAGTGGATTGCCAGGCCCTTCTCCCATTTTTGTGGTGCTGGGAATTGAACTCCGGTCCTCAGAGACTGCAGTGCAGTGCTCTACCAACTGAGCTAAATCCCAGCCCCCCCAGTATTGCTAGTGTTCTTATAAAAAGATGTGAAAATACCCTGTAAAGTTTAGAATCATGCTGCCACAAGCTAGTGAATTACAAAGCTAGGAGAAAGGCTTAAACCAGATTCTTCCTCAGACCTTGCGGAGGGAGCATGGCCTGAGGATACCTTATCTTGGTCTCTAGTCTCCAGAACTGTGAGATGGTAAATTTTTGTGGTTAAGCTACTCAGTTTGTGGTACTTTGTCAGGACAGCCAGAGAAAACTAGTTCAGTCAGTATTGGGTCTTAACAGAGCTGTGATTTCTAGCTCTGTTCTACCAAAGACGCTTCTGAAAATCTAGAATAAACTGGAATGGATATCCTTTCTTCATATCTGTTTTATACAGAGAAAATGCTACTAAAACTTCAAAATATTCTTAGACTTACAAACTGGTCATCTTTGCCTTAGATCAACACACATTAGGTATTACAATGCCCTTGAATTTTCCAATAAAATTTATTTTTAATGAGAAAATTTGGTAAATTACCAATATGAAAACTTGTGACCAGAAATTACTGTTGTGCTTTAGAAAACATGTACCTTAAAACCATACGTTATGAAACTCCTATTATGAAAACATGGCTCAATTTGAGAGTATTTTTAATCTCCTAACAGAAAAGTTACTATGTAAATTGATGCATTGTGTTATTTTCTGAGTAAAGAAAATTATTTCTAGTGTAATCGTGATTCTACTTTAATTGATGGGTTTCAGTGATTTCTCATCTAATCTTTATTGACATTTATGTTTTCATCTCTCTTGGTGTTTCAATTTTGCTTGCTTTTATTTAAGAAGAAAGAGGAAAAGATACTTTGAAGGTGGATCTATATAAATACCTGGTGTGCATGATAAATGCCTTACCTAAGAATATACCTTAGAAATAAGTGTGTTAGTGTGATTTTGTACTTAGATTCCCTATAGAAACCTTCATGACATGTATTTCTAAACTGGTCTTTCATGACCAAATGTTTTAATGGATTTAAAGCAGACTGCCACAATATTACATGATCTCTTAGAAAGGTATATCTCAGAGCAGCATTAGCTCTTACAAACTTTGTATTGTTTCATCTTAGAGAGCATCAGGCTGGGCTCTGGTGTTACCATGCTATGAGAGCAAGGGGTTGTCCAGGAAGTAGACAGTAAACTTCAGTCCTTGGTCACATTTATAAATGAATTTACAAATGGATCCAGACGGGAACTTTGAAGATGGTTTATGTAGAATTGGAAGGAAGAGAGTGAGAGCCAGGACAGGCAGGCTTGGGGTGAGCAGGCTGGAGACCTAGGTCAGCGTGGGGAGAGGAGGAGCAGCTTCAGGTTAAATTGGTGCAAGGAAAGGGGAGATGAATAGATACAAGGAAAGTTACATTTTCTGACATAGCATCCGAAAGTGGGCAGGACAAGTGCCAGGTCCGGATCCACTCATGATGGGTAAACAGAGTCCCCACATGAGGAAGTATACCTTTAAAAAGACATTGGAGGGAAAGTCCACCAAAAGGGGAAGAGTACCTCCTAAGCCTCGGAGGGAAAGTCTTCTGAAAAGGGAATAGTACCTCCAAAAAGAAGGTCTCTTCATGGAAAGGGACTTGGAGCCTCATCTTTTCTTAAATATTAATGAAAAATATATAGTCTTCTGGCTCTGTGGGCAATGCTAATTCAGACTGGGAGTTGACAAGCCTCAGGCTTTCTTGAACAGGAAATTCCTGAATAACTTCCAACAGCTGTAAACTCCTTAAACAAAAGCCTTTGTACTGACAGCCCTACAGTAAGCAAAAGCACCCATTTGTCATAACAACAGACTCAATGGGGTGACACACAGGTAACAGTTGTTGTTGTTGTTAGGTGCCCTGGAGTCTGTATCCCACTCATAGCGACCCTCATAGGGTTTTCAATGGCTGACTGTTTCGGGATTGCTTTGGGAGTGGATTGCCAGGTCCTTCTCCCATTTTTGTGGTGCTGGGAATTTAACTCAGGACCTCAGAGACTGCAGTGCAGCGCTCTACCAATTGAGCTAAATCCCAGCCCCAAGAATAGTCAATTGTTACAGGAAATGTAGATGCTCAGGTCGTCTTGGTTTATTTCTTTGAAATAATCACAATTTGTCTCTGAGTTCCTCTTCCACTTTGATTACCACCTGACACTCATGTGACAATTGATCAGGTGATTCCATCAATGCAACCAACTTCCTTGTCCTTTTTCTGACCTTTCATAAGATTTAATGAATTGTAATTCTGTATAAAAAGGCTGGATTATCTGGAAATAAAGGGAACAAGGTCACACTGCCTCTGAGCTGCTGTGTCTGTTACCCATCGCCAACTCCTCATCTGCCTTCGGGAATTCCTGGATTTTAGGCTGCAGCTGGTCTGTGGCAGACAAGCATTTATGCTCTGGACTAAGAGGTCAGAAAGATTTGCCCCATGCTCAGAATGGAAAGTGTAATAGGCCAAGAGTGGTCAAGAAAAGATGCTGTTTGTCACTGAGATCTGATCATGGTAGGTAAACTAATATAGTTTGAGGATTAATAAATAGGCTTGAGGTCTTTCTAAATAGTTAAGACTGCTTTAAAAGTCTTAGGTCTTCTTACATTTTACTTATTTTTATAACCTGCCTAAAATTTATAGCTGAGAAAAGAAACAGTAGAATATTGTATTCCAGTCACTGCCTCACATTGCAAAGCTTAGTTGCCATGTTTAGATTCATTTTTGTATTAATTCCCATTGTTACTGTTCGAAATTTATTATAACTGAAGCAACATTATTTAATTAATAAATTTGAGTAAGATGGGATAAATCAAACTGTTTCCCAACCATGCACTTCTAAGTGTGGCTTCATTAAGTTATCAAGAAAGTAAGTCAAGATCTAAGCCTCACTGAAATTCCATGTACTTCAAGCTCATGTTTAGTTATTAGTGACTTTTATCATTCTCAAATGCTTGTGTTAGATTTTTGTCACTGTGAAAACACACTTGAGAAAAACAACTTTAAGGAGGAAAGACATGTGGGGTCACAGTTTCAAGGGTTTCGGGTAGTGTTCAGCTGGCTCCAGCTCTGTGGACCTGTGGCAAAGTGGAAACCCTGTCAGGGGAAGCATGTGACAGGAAGCTCTTTAACTTTGGTGGCCAGAAGGCAGAGGTGTGAGAGGAAGGCTCTGTTGACAAGATATCCCTTTCAAAACCACACCCCCAGTAACCTACTTTCTCAACAAGCCCCCATCTCCTGCTAGCCCATTCAGCTGCATATTCATCAGTGGATTCGTCCATTGATGGAGTTAACCCCTCACAATCTGGTCACTCTCAATAGCACCACAATCTGAGACCAAACCTTCAACATAGGAGCCTTGGGGATAACACTTGATCTGAACCACGTCAGTATACTTACATGTGGCTATTTAGCTTCTTGTCATGATTTTATTAACAATACTTAGAACAGTCCCTGATTCATGGTTGTTGTTAGATGCCATTGAGTTGGGTCCAACGCCTAACAACCCTGTGTACAGGGGAATGAAACACTCCCCAATTTTGTGCCAGGTTCAAGAACGTATTTATGTTTAAGCCCACAGTTGCAGACACTGTGTCAATCCATCTACTGGAGGACTTTCCTTTTTTTCATTGACCTGCCATTCTCCCAAACATGCTGTCCTTCTCCAGGGATTGGTCCCTCCTGACTACATGTCCAAAATAGGTAAAACGCAGTCTAGCCATCATTGCTTCCCAGGAGCACTCTGGTTGCACTTCTTCTAGGACAATTTTCTTGGTTCTTTTTTGGAAGTCCACTGTATATTCAATATTTGTCTCCAGCACCATAATTCAAAAGCATCAATTCTCCTGTCTCCCTTGTTCAGTGTCCAGCTTTCACAACCATATGCTGCAACTGAAAATATCATGGCATGAGTCAGACGCACGCACCTTTGTCTTCAATGTGAATTCTTTACTTTTCAATACTTTAAAGCAATCTTTTGCCACAGCTTTTCCCAGTGGAGTGTGTCTTTTGATTTCTTGACTGCTGCTTCCGTGGGTGTTGATTGTAGAACCAAGTAAAGCAAAAGCATGGACAACTTCAGTCTTTTCTCCATTTATTGTGAAGTTGCATACTTACTCAGATGTAAGGATTTTTGTTTTGTTGGTGTTTAGTTGCAATCCATACTGAAGGCTATGTTCTTTGATCTTCATCAGTGTTTCAAATCTTCACTTTCAGCAAGCAGAGTTGTGTCATCTGCATAACACAGGCTGTTAATGAGTCTTCCTCCAATCCTAATGCCACATTCTTCCTCATAAAGTCCAGCTTCTAGGATTATTTGTGCAGCATAGAGATTGAAGAGGTAAAGTGAAAGGATACAGCCCTGACACACACCTTTCTCAGCTTTAAACCAGGCAGTGTTTCCTTGTTCTGTTTGAACAACTGCTTCCTTGTCCATGTACAGATTTGATTCATAGTAAATACTCAATAAATAACTGTTAAATGAATAAATGAGTGGGTGAATGAGTGAGTAGATAAATAAGGTGCCCACCTAAAGCTGTGCTTCAAATGGCTAAATTCAAGTCAAAATTAATGTACGTTTCCTCCAAGCTTTAATCCACCCATTGTTGTTATTGTTTTACAGTATTGGGAAGCTGAATCCAAGACCCCAAGCATACCTTACAAGTCCTCTACCACTAAGTTGCACTCCCAGCCCCTTTTTTATTTTTTATCTTGACACAGTCTCACTGTGTTATGCAAGCTGCCTCTGGCCTCAAACTTGCAATCCTCCTGCCTCTGCCTTGAGTCACTGGGATTGCAGGCATGTGCCACCATGCCCCATGAGTTTGTAGTTTTAAAGCATTTTCACTTGTCACCGAATAGTGGCCATTTACCTCGTAGGATGTACCTTAACTTATAATTGGTTGATTTATGCTTTTTTGTAAATAATACCACTAAACTATGCTATGTTCTTTTCAACGCATAATATCAGGAAGTACATTGGTGATTATTTTTTATCATATGGTAAGATGGTATCTGCCAGATTTCTTCATTGTAAAAAAGGTATTTTATACTCATTAAGTAATAAGGGTTTGGGGGGGGAAATACTTTGAGGCTTCATAGGGCTTTCAGCTTAGCACTGTTCACTTTTTTCCCAAAGGGTTTCCATCCATTATCACCACAGTTTATTTTAATAGTTTATCTCCCCACATGTACCCCAGTCAGTCTCCTAAAAGCTATGACTTTGGACATGCCATCCTCTACTCACCTTGTCCCTAGCAGGAGGGAAGAAAGAGAACGGGGCACAACCAGTTCATTTAGCTAAGCTGAAAGAAGAGGGTTTTTGGCTTGGGAAACACACAATGACAGATCACTTGTGTAGGCTATGGTAAAATCATGGTCTTTAACATGTCAGACAGATACCTGGAAGAGGGGAAGAAGATACCTGGAAGGGCATCTTCTAAGAAGACAAAAGTAAACATGATCCCTACCAACATGAATATGCTGCCTTTTTCCCTTATACTGTGTTTAAATGTTTGTTTATTTATGCTTACCTTAATACTGGAAAGGCTTAAGGTGGCTTGGAAAATTGCTACTGCAAGTTACAGTTTTTAAATGGAGAGAAAAATGCAAAATTGAGGATAATAAATACATAAGTAAGATTAAAATACATGATGTAAGCCTGTACTGTGCTTGATGTGAGTCATAAATTTGATTTTGAACTTTGCAAGTTCAAAGAGGGGCACAAGCCAATTATGTGCTTTATAGCAGCAGCTTGTTGTTGTTGTTGTTAGGTGCCTTCGAGTCTGTATCCGACTCATAGTGACCCTCTGTACAACAGGGGAAACACTATTGTCAGTGCTTCTCTGCTGCTCATAGGGTTTTCAATGGCAGATTGGTTTTTGGGAGGGGGTTGTCAGGTCCTTCTCCCAAGCCTACAGCTTCTGGTGTTCCCAGGCGGTCTCCCATCCAGGTACTAACCAGGCCGACCCTGCTTAGCTTCCGAGATCTGACGGTATGGATGCCACAGGGCTACAGCTGCAGGCACTATAGCAGCAGCTAGTTGCTCAGAAACACAACTGGTCCTATGAATAAAACAGTATTTTCTTCAGTTTCACAAAGAGGATACTGAGGCATCCTTACAGTAAATACAGCAAAAAGCTTCTTGGGAGAGTTTCTCATCTCTTAAAGTAGGTCATTTGCCTACCCAGAAGGCATTATGTGAGTGGCAAAATGATGTGCATAACATAACCATGTCACAGGGAAACATCAACAAAGGGAGGAGTGCTCCCCTGCATCTCTTACTGAGGAGAAGGTGAACACAGCCAGTGGAGCTTCCAGTGTGGCAGCAGGGATGCTAATGGTGACCTTGACAAGAGGAGTTTTCCTAAAATATTGGCAGTAAAATTTAATAGGAACATTTTGAGCCGAGACTGTGAAGTAAGGAAGCAAAGAAACTTCTTCCTACAAATGTTGCTGCAAAGGGTATTTAAGGCACAAATAGGTTATATTATTTTACAGTTCATCTTAGCCAAAAGGCTGAGAAGCAATAAACTCTTTTAAAATAAGACATAATGAAGTATGTTTGAATGCTGGTAAAATGTAATAGGAGGCAAACATCACAGACCTGAGAGGGGATAGTTACAGAGCACCTTCTTTGTGAAAGGAGGTTAAATGGAGGCCACAATTAAAACAGATTGTCTTAGCAGCACGGATTATTCTTCCATTGTAACAGGAGTGAAAGGAGAGGGTATAGCTAATTCTAGAAGCTGGCTATGAACCAATCTAATTTTTAAAAATTTTAAAGCCTAAAGTACCTGATTTTGAACTGTTGTGGAAAATAAGGAGGTAGAATCAGGGGAATGTGGGCCATGTCAGAGGAGAGAGTAACCTGTAAAGTTAGAGGAACAGGAGTAATAGTTAACGCACTAGGAGAGCTTAGCTTCATCTGTTGCAGTGATTTTAGGGCCTGTCTCCACAAACTTCTTTTTTTTTTTTCTCCATACTAGGGGTTGAACCCAAGGCCTCATGCCTGCATGTTTTGCAAGTGCTGGACCACTGAGCTGCGCACCCAGCCCATTTCTTTTTAACTTTCTTTTTTTTTTTTTCCTAGACAGGATCTCACTAAATTACGCAAACTGTCTCTGGTCTCTGGTCTCAAACTTTTGATCCTCCTGCCTCTACCTCTTGAGCCACTGGGATTACAGGTATGCGCCACCGCGCCCGGTGCTTCCACAAACTTCTGATGGCTTTTTTTCTTTTTCTTATCTTGTTCCTTTTTTTGTGAGTCAGCTAGGCAGCTAACTGGGTTTTTTTTTTTAATGTTTAATAAAGAAAATTATTTTTCAGAAACCTTGGTGTTATGAGTTTAGCACAAGTAATATTGTATCTAGGCATATAATTTAAAAATTACTAAAATTGTAAAATAGTAAGGATACTAGAAATGGTTTTTCTTTGATATATTTTAAATTCGTATTTCATACTCATATTTTGCATTTTATCAGAATAACCTAACCAAAACAGGTGATCACAAGTTTTAAATAAAAGCAAGGAATGTGAACCATCAAGAAATGTACAGAAATGTATTCAGTTAGGAAGTAAACTTGCAAGTTTTATTAGATGTAGAACTCTTTTCTGTTACATTATCAATGACTATTTTAAAACTCTATTAAGATAGTACTTTAAAATTACTCTAAGAGCCCTAACAATTTATAGAATAAAAAGGCATTGCTTTCTTTTATTTTAAGCTGCCTGTATTTGTGATTATTTTTGTGAAAAGGGGGAAAAGACGTTAAGACATTAACAGGATAAATCTGGAATTTATTGGAGTGTACTGTTAGTGTATTTGTGTGCAATGCATTGGGCTTAATGATAGTACACATAAAATTGGTTATGCCAAAGGCAATAAACTTTACAGCAACATACAGAGGTTTAATAGCCATGAAACATTGCAAGTCTGATGAAGTCTTAACACTTTCTTGCAGCAGTAAAGCAATAATGTAAGGAAGTGTTTTAGTTTTTTGTTTTTTCCCTTTTTGCCTCAGGTTTAAGTGTCTGGAAACAGATAAGTGATGACAAAGCTTTGATGTTAATAAACCCAAATGGAAGTCAAAAATCGAAAGTGTGGGAATGGCGAGATTATGAAAAGAAAGATGACAAAGTTACACCCTGTAATTAGAGATAATTTGTGCTTTGGGTTCAGCTATTTGTCCTGCATGAATGAGAGGCTATCTTACTTTCCTTCCTCCTATGAGAGGACAGCACTTAATATATCCTACTGTACATCTCTGAAGGCACTTTTCTGAGGGGCCAAGGAAGAAAGAAAAACAAATTATAATATAAAAACAGAAAGAAAGGTATTTTAATCTTTCCTTTTGCAATGATATTTGTTTAGCTGAACCCAAGTAAAAAGTTATTACTAAAAAACATTATTACTATTTGCTCTTATTTTGTAAGCCATGTGTTTTAGTAGACAGAGCATACTGGGAACTTTGGAATTTTACAAATTACAGCAGTGTACAAACATATCCTAAAACACTAATGGTAGCAGTATATGAGTTTAAAAGTTACAGTCATAGTATAAGTGGTATAAATATTTGGTAAACAAATAGCAAATGTATTCTGTTAATAATCTACTTTCCATAAGTAAGAGTATTACATGTTTTCACATTTTAACATAATTTCAGTATAAAGGTAATATTTAATGAATTATTCTTTTTAGTACAGCTAGATCTATATAGAAAATTTTCATTGTCATTTACCAAAGTTCCATGAATGTGTGTTATGTAGAGTAAAAGTTATGATTACTTTTTAAGAAATAAGGCCTTATGAAATCTTAGAGCATATAATATGCTGTATGTGTTATATTCTAAAAACTTCATACCTTAAGATCCTAGATTCTTTGTCCTCAAGTCTCTTGTCCAGGGTATGTATCCTGGAATTGCAAAACTCCTTCCTCTCTCTCTCTCTCTCTCTCTCTCTCTCTCTCTCTCTCTCTCCCCCCCCCCCCCCTCTCTCTCTTTCTTTCTTTCTTTCTTGTGTGTGTGCATGGTACTTGGGGGAGCTGAATCAGGCCTTGCATATACTTTACAAGTGCTCTACTACTATACTGCAGCTGCATCCCCAGCCTTGTTTGTTTATCTTGAGACAGGATCTCGCTAGGTTACACAGGCTGCCAGTGGTCTTGAATTAGAGATCCTCTTGCCTCTTCCTCCTGAGTCACTAGGATTATAAGCATTTTGCCACCTTGCCTGGCTATAAAAAATTTTTTTTAATTAGTCAAAATGAACTTTAAATTTGAAAACACAGGAATTTTTTTTCACAAATTGTTCTTGATATTCCAAAGCAAAATATGAAGGATTTAGTATATCTACTGTTCAGGATTATGTCATTTTTCTCATTCTCTAGTATACAGTATCCACAATTATATTATACACAATTAAGAAGCTATAAATGGGTTGGTTTCTGTGTTTTTGTATATGCAATATAAATGCCAAGAGATTAAATCACACTATTGAGTGTTTTAAAAACAGAGTCATTTCTAATTTAATTTGGTTGTAATTGCCCAATTAAGAACTAACTTAAATCAGAAGCAGGTCTCTAATAAGGGTTCTCTGCCTCTGTTCAAACCCACAGTCCTGGAGGTTTTGGGGATGCTTGGAATTGCTCCAGGATTGAAATCTCAGTCAGAGTGCTACTATTTTGGTGGTATAGCACTTCTTTGTATGTGGCTACAGTGGGTGCCCCAGAGATGGAGCTGTGACTGCCATACTGCCAAGAAAATGGTCAACAGCTGAATGCTTCCTAAAGGCTCTCAGTTATCAGATGATAATTGATCTAGGGTGCTGCCTGTGTTGAAGTATATATGATGAACTTACCTCTTGTAGTTGTTCTTCCTCTCAGATATACTAAGGGTAAGATACTTTAATGGCAAGCCAGAGAATAATAATAAGGAAGCATTGAGGTTTGCCTACAAAACCACATGCTAGAAACAGTCTGTGGTATAATATGTTCCAGAGACATACATTTCAAAACCTCATTAACTAGCTAATCATATTTTTTCAGTGATTGAAACTTGACTTATTTAATACTATAATTTTGTCTTTTAATTAGGACTTTGTGTTTTATTAATAAAATTGACCATTAGGCAGTGATTAAATCCATCTTAAATTACACTCGTGACAAGAGTGTTCCTTGAAACACTAAAGAAATAATATTTTATTATGATTACTGAAATTCCCTGGAAGGTATTAGGAAGAACCCTGGAGCTGTTGATTGTTTCTGGTTTCCTAAAAATTACCCATGTGACTCTTTTTTCCTTATTGAAATATTCATATATTATAGAAAATTTAGGAGGAAAGTCAAAAAGAAACAGGTAAAAACCATCTGCTTCCTATCATGACTTGAAAAGATTAGTTATTATTAACGGTAACTAGTTATTAGTTATAGTTATTAGTTTATACCTTAAGTAGAAAGAGTTCTTCTAAAAGCTCATTTAAAACTTTGCAAGACAATATTAATATATTGGTGAAGTATTGTTCTTTCATAATATAGAAATAAAGCCAACTCTGAACCTAAGAATAATTATGGTGATTCCAAATAGTGTTGTCATAGTGAAAGTGAACTGTGCAGGCATTTTGGAGACTATCCCTTGTTCCTATGTCATGATCTCTCCGGGTTCCTATCCATATATCTCTGCAGTTGTGTCTCTGCAAAAGCTGTATATATACTTACTGTGGTCTGCTTCTTTATATGGAATAGTGGGGAAGGGAGCCAACAGTGGCTTTATCTCTGCATTTAAAAGACTTATTGTGAAAACAAAAATTAGAATTATGTAGAAACACTTACCAGATTTTAAAGGAAGAAATGATGGGAGAAGAAAGAAGAGAGGAGGAACAAGGAGGAGTGAGGAATGAGAGAGAGGGTGACCTCAAAGCAAACAGCCCAACTTTAATAGTTTGGGAAATAATTATAATACCAATAATACCAAAGAATGGTAATAATACAAATGGGTTAGAAAATTCATGTAATATTACTGACAATGTAAAAAGATAGATCATTACAGAAAAAGTTTCGACCTTAAATATAATTGCGATCCAAGGATATATAGAAAAATATTTCCACAAAAAGACATGCAAGTGGAAGAGAGGCCTTTGGTGGGAGGGAGGGATGGGAGGAAGAAGTGCACAAGAGGATAAGGGGGAACTTATCTGTGCAATGCACAATGAAACACATATATGGAAATGTCACAATGAAATGCATGTCAGAATGAAACACATTGTTGTACATTAAAAATTTCCAATAAAAAAAGAAATACTTATCAGATTTTATGAAGACCAAGATTTTATTTCAATTTTTATTTTATTTATTTACCTATTTTGGTGCTGGAGATTGAACTCAGGGCTTCATGCATGCTAAGCATGATCTTTACCACTGAGCAATGTCTCAGCCCTTAAAATTTTTATGTAGCAATGATTTCCTTTAGTACTTTGCTTTATTCTGGCTAGATAAAAGTTGTATTGTTGTTGTTGTTAGGTGCCGTGGAGTTGGTATCCGACTCATAGCGACCCTACATACAACAGGCGAAACACTATTGTCAGTGCTTCTCTGCTGTTCATAGGGTTTTCAATGGCAGATTGATTATTGGGAGCGGGTTGCCAGGTCCTTCTCCCAAGCCTGCAGTATCTGGTGTTCCCAGGCGGTCTCCCATCCAAGTACTAACCAGGCTGGACCCTGCTTAGCTTCCGAGATCTGACAGGATGGGATGCCACAGGGCTACGGCTGCAGGCAGAAGTTGTATAGTTTTTAATTATTATTATTAATCTGCCTAAGCTGGTAGAAAATGTAAAACATTTCTAGAGGACCTAGAATTAATAGATTTCATACTGACTCGTGTTGGTGATGCTTTTTTTCCTTTTAAATTTAAGAGAGACCTCTTGTTACAAATCTTAAAGGGATTGTATCTAATATTCCTTTCAGCTATTTAAAGCTCATTAGCTATATATACTATTCGAATATGTGCAGTATTTAAGATGGAGGCATTTTGTTATACTAATCATTATTTTATCATGTTATCACTCATGCTTACCAGTTCATCTTCGTCATTTTTCTTAATCTTTGAATAGGTTGTGAATCTGAGAATGATAGGCTCTTTTTTGTCCAGAAAAAAAAAAAAAAATGCATGTGTTTCCCACATGATTTCACGTGTTCTGAGTACTGGAAGTACAATCATGTACTGAGAGGTTAAGAGCCTCTGCCCTTAATTTTTAGGATACATCTTTGTCCTTTCTTGGTTCTTGGGATTCATTCTTCTTCACATTATGAAATGTGGTGGGTTTTTTGTTCATTTTTTTGTTTGTTTTGCGGTACTAAGCGGTTGAACCTAGGGCCTCAGGCATGCTTTTCAAGTACCCTACTACTAAGCTGTACCTCTAGCCCATTTTTTACTTTTTTTTTTATTTTCAGACAGGTCTCACTAAGTTGCACAGCCTACTCCTGGCCTCAAACTTGTGATCCTCCTGCATCTGCCTCCAAGTCTCTGGGATTATAGATAGGTGTGTGCCACCACGCCCAGCTATGTGAAATGTTTTAAATGTTATATATGAAATTATTTTCCACTTCCCTGCTTTGATCATGTCATTGTGTTACTCTTAGCCTATGGATGGTATTACCAGGCAATTGATGTTTGCCTCTTATCCTTTGCCAGTTCTTCTGGTCTGACTACACAGTCTCTGTTCTAGTCCAGTAGGTCTTCTGTGAGTCCTGTTTTACTAACTTGTCCTTTATACATGGAACAGATACCTTTATCTGCTACCATGAAGGAACCAGAGAAACTTTAAATTTATTCTGTTTATCCTCAAGCCTGTAACTGAATTGGTTAATTCAAGTTCTCACAGCCTAAGGTGTCCACCTATGAATTCATAGGAACATTGTTAATACTGGTAGAAATATGCAAATAAAAAATATTTATGTATTATAGATTTATATATGTAATCCTGGTAAAATGTAAATACAAAGTTTTACAAAAAGTATAAATTAAGAAACTAAACAATAGCCCATGAATATTTAGAAACTAATTTTAGACGAAGCAAAGTGACAAAATCCATCCAAGTTTTCAAATATTCAGTTACACTTTGGTGGTTCACTCGCAATTCAAATTTGGAGCGTTGGGTCGCCTGAATCTTTTTGGAACATCAGGTTCTGTCTATTTAGGCTGCAAATATGTCTGTTGTACTCTTTTTCACAAAATATTCTCTCGATTATAAATCGCACAGGAGTAGATTCACCACATACATGTTAAAAAAGGAAGATGACCCAAACACTAACTCTGTCCATGGCTGCCCTTAAAGTATGTGTGCAACAACTTAGAAAAGTGCAAGTGTTCACTGGTTTTGTTTCTCACATAAGATTTTTAAATTCACAAGTATTATAATTAAGATTTTTCTTTAGCATGCCCCCAAACAGCATCCTGTTTGTATAGACCTCACTGCCTGGGCACATGTTCCTAGCTCTCCTAATTTGGTGTGTGATTCACTGGCACACTTTTATTCTGCTGCGATCTTGTACTTGAGACCAAGAAGAACTCATATTTCCCCGTTGACTCCAGCTACTGTTAAAGATGTAGAAGAGGAGAGACGGCAGAAGGAGAAAAGTGACTGGATACTAATAGTGGTGGCAGTTGAAATGTAAAATGAGAAATTCTGTTTCATTTATTTGGCAGTTGTCTTACTTTAAGTTGTAGTTGATGACACGTTAAAGGAAAAAAATAAATAAACCAAACCAAAAAATCCCTCAAAACCATCTGTTCGGTTTTTCAGGGATTATCTAGCAAATTCTGTTATGGAGTTTTTAAAATCTTCATTGTTAAAGTATTTCCTGAAATTGCTAAGTCAGAGCATGAATATTTTATCATGAAGTATGTTGAAAAGAACAAAAACAGAGAGAGTTTGGGCAATGCCTTGCCAGCTCTTAAATGATTTATTCTACATTGGTACATAGCAGACACAAAGCAGAACTTTACTTAAATAAGAGATTAATTTGCCCAAATACTGCGTAATCCTATCCATATAGTTTTTGTATTGTGCATAATGTGTAATCTTTTTACAGATGATTTAATTTATAAAACAACAGACTGAATGGCATGCCTCTTAGTACTTTGGTAGTATACTGCCTATTTTGGTAAAGTTCTCCTGCAGTTGTATTTTAATCACAAAACTTTGTCCTATAATATTGCATTTCAGTCTGTCAATGAACTCCAAGATGAAGCTCAAAAAAAAATCCATTAAAGCCTAAGCCAACCATGGTAGAAGGCCTGATCTCCATCGTGTAGTTCCTCCAAATTCATAGAAGAGTGTAAAAGAGCCTGAGCAATCCAGTCTTGGAACACTGTTTGTGAGTGAGCCCATGGCTTCTCTACTGGTGAGGTTAACAAAGCCACCACCTGTCCACAGCTTTGCCTTTTTCCCCTTATTATGAAGGTATTTTTTAAATTGATAGTAATTAGCAGTGTGCAGTCATTTTTGTGGTTATAATAAAAGGAAACAAAGAGTCCGTATTTCTATTCACGTGTGTACTTTAGTGAAATTATATATGGCCAAGTACACACCTAGCAGTAATATTTTAATAAATTATTAATAAAGTTTAAAAGGGCTGGGATTTAGCTCAGTTGGTAGAGCACTGCGCTGCAGTCTCTGAGGTCCCGAGTTCGATTCCCAGCACCACAAAAATGGGAGAAGGGCCTGGCAATCCACTCCCAAGGCAATCCTGAAACAGTCAGCCATTGAAAACCCTGTGAGGGTCGCTATGAGTCGACAACAACAAAGTTTAAAATATATACGCACAAAACTAAAACTTTTACATATTGTTTCTAAGACTGGAATCTACTTTAAAATTATTTTTTAATATCACACTTTGAGTTTGGAATTGATTCCAATTCATAAAAATCCATTCATTAATGGACACTTTTTAAAATCCATTTAACAGTGTTAACCATGTACTAGGCCCTGGGGATACAGAGAAAGTTATGTTCTTCTGTTCTTGTGTAATTCAGTGTAGTGAGGTTCAGACATTCCAGTATAGGGACATTAGAGCTTTGAGAAAAATTTATTCAATTTCTTTACGCTCATAAGGGGACACCTAACCCAAACAGGTACTCCAGAAGGACTCCTAGAGGAGATAAACTCAAGGATTCACTCTCAACAAGTAAGTTAGCCAAATGAAAATAGGGACAAAAAGTACCCCACCTCGGGCCGGGCGTGGTGGCGCAAGCCTGTAATCCCAGCGGCTCGGGAGGCGGAGGCGGGAGGATCGCAAATTCAAGACCAGAGGCAGTCTGCGTAATTTAGCGAGACCCTGTCTCAAAAAGTAAAAAAATGGGCTGAGGTGCAGCTCAGTGGTCCAGCACTTGCAGAGCATGCAGGCCTGAGGCCCTGGGTTCAACCCCCAGTACTGCAAAAAAAAAAAAAAAAGTACCCCACCTCAGTACATGATTGGCATTGTTATGTGTTTTAATTATAATCAGAAGCAAATAAGTGGTTAATCTGTCTTCCTGAAAGGTTTAGTGAAGCTAATCAAAGGCAGTTGAATGAATACTAAAGCTAAGGACACCCCAGCAATTCAGATCGATTTTAGGAAAATCATGTCTGCAGTAATCAAACTAAGGTTAATGTTTTAAATTAATATCTTTTTATACAAAGACCAATTCATTTAAAAAATGCTATCAATGGAATTTTATAAAATAATTTTTGTTTTTAACAAGAAATTGAGTCACTTCTCCACCTTCTGGCTAAAATCAAGTGTAAAAATTACAAACTGGCCCCTGTTACATATTCATTATCTTTCCATTTACCTGTAAGTTTTTTTTAAATGTTCTAGTTTTGTTTTGGATAAAAATTCCCATTTATATGCAATCAGCATACATTGCAGGTTTTTAAAAATAAATTTAATCTTTAAATTTTGTGTAGGAGAGGAGCAAGTGCCATGAATATTCAGCCACAGGCTTTAGAAAGCCGTTCTCACTGTTTTTCTTGTAAGCTGAGGAAGCAAATAGAGGTGGCAGCCATTTTTTGGAGTTAGATGGGCAGTCTGAGGAGTCCCAGAGAATGTGGGAATATGGGGAAAGCATGGCAGAATCATCTGAGTGAAGAACTCTCCTTCGCAGTCCCAAACTACAAAATATGTACAGCTACAGCCCGCAGCTGTTCCCAGGAGGGATGGGAGGAAGGAAAGATGAATCCTTTAATCCATCCCTTCTTTGCTTCACACTGTGACCTGTACTACAGGATACAGTATCCTAAATGAGTCTATTTATGATTTGGTCCTCTGATAGCAACATTTTCTCCAGACTTCCTTAAAGTTCTCAGTTTCCAGGAGATTATTTTTTGCATGAATATGTAAGATTCCTGAAGTTAGATCATAACTTCAGTCATAAAAGTTCCTTATCACTGCTCTGCACCTATTCTTAGCCACCCAAAGAGGAGAACAATCCAGGTACATTAATGATAACTGTTACCAGTTTACTATTTATGTTTAATTTTATAATCTTGAAAGATAATAGTCTGATGCATATCTCATTGTGAAAAGTAAGACATCAAGATGTCATGGTTGATAAATAACCTGGGATAATAATTATCAGAACTTGAAATTTATCCTTGTAGGACACATGCATTTGCTAAATGCTGCTTGCTTTATAATCTACCACCACCCCCATAACACCTCTCCACTCAGAAGTGAATACCCTTCTCTCATTTTATCTCTGTATGGTATGTGGGCATAGGAGACACAATAAATAAACTGATGTTGAATAACTATAGAAAGAGGCACAAAGTATTATTGACTTTAGTATTTTAGTAGGAGTATTTAGTAGTATGGGAAAATAAGCTAAAGTAAGTCAACCATTTCTTCAACAAAACATTACTTCATTAAAGTTGTAGTGAATGACACTGATAGTACTTTATGAGGATGTTGAGATTTTTAATAAAGGCTCTAGAATCTTTTTGTAAATATTTGAAATTTAATTTAAATTTTTCACTTAGGCCATAAAACACATGTAGTTATGATATACCTCCTGGAAGGTAGTAATGGAGGAAGAGAAATAAATATTCTGGTAAGTGATCTAGTTACGAAAGAAAGCAGTTACAAAAAGGGAAAATATATATTTCTTTATTCATCAGCATCTCCTGATAGTGGCTACTCTTCTCTAGACAGAAATCTATGGGGTTCTTGAAAAATAACATACATATATATATATGAGTGACACATACATGTAATAATATAGTTATATAGTGCTTACCTACAAAAAGCCACCCTCACTTTTCCAGCCTCTGGAAAGAAGGCTAGAGTAGACCATCATTAGACCAGATAGCACTCAGAAAAGACAGAGTAGTTCCCACAGCTTCCAGCTGTCCTGGGAGTGACTTTTGTTTCCTTGGGTCCCACTCTTGTCATTTTATAGAAAGTTATCAAGGTGTAGCTTATGCAGTGAATATTCCTAATTTAGTCTGGCAGTATTTTGTTTCATATACAATAAAATCTCCCTAGTTCAGAACAAGTAGAAAAGTTCTGTCTAATGAGTGAAATTTTCCAGTCATAGTTTTCTTTAAGAAGGAAAGATACTCTTTCATTCAAATCACAGAGCGTTCAAGGAGAGCAAAGCAATGGTATTTCATCCAGATTACTACAAATTCCTAAATAAAGGCCCCAAATGAGTAGCTCTTACTATATTTTGTCTAATGCAATGTATGTATATTGGACTCTTTGAAAGCTGTAACTTTGTAAGGAAGGCCCTTTCTTTTCCCACTTTCTTCTTGAGAAATGCAGAGACCAAAGAATGTTCAACAAAGAACAGAGAACTAACTTTTTCCAATTTGTCAGTTCATGGATAAAAAGTAGAGACAGAATGGTGAAGCACCTGTTGCTCTAAAGGCAATAAACTTAGTGAAATGTTTTAACAGAAGTCATCAGCTTTCAAAGATCTCTTTTATCCGGTTCACATCACTCACTGCTCTTAATTCCTTTGTCACATTTTTTACTGCATTACAAGTAATCCTTGAAATCCATGGAGCATTTTATATATAACTACAACCATGTGGATGGTTCTCATATGTTCAGTGTAGCCTCAAATCCCCAAATTTCTTCGATTCCTCTTTTCCCACATATTTAGTATTAGATGCAGGTTTGAGAAGCAAATCATCGTAGTAATAGGAATTCATCCTCCCTCACCACTTTCCCCCTAGGAAGCCTCTAAATGTGGTTGGGGTAGATTTAGAATAGCAGAGCCACCAAAAGGCCTTGAGCAGCTCTTTGATCTCAGCCTCTGCATTCCACACCCTTCCTCTCTTCCTAAGAAGCTAGTTCCTCAGGCAGCTGCTTCTCACGCCAGTCCATTCGTTATTTATGTGTAATTGTATACACTGGCCAACAGAGTAGATTTGTAGAAGTTCTTATGAAATTTCCTTCAGATAAAGGTTAATAAGGTTTATCCAATTCCTTCTGGAATATTTCTGTTTACAGTAAATAAGTTGGAGTAAGGAAGGGTAAAAAAATTCTCCCAATCTTCTAGGTTGAATGAATTCAGCACTTAAATACATGCCTCACCCCTTAATACTACTTTTATTTCACCACATAATTTATATGGACAGTATGTGTCTTTTAATAATAATCTTAAAAGTCAGGAGCCATGGCACATGCCTATAATCTCAGTGGCTCAAGAGGTAGAGAGAGGAGGATAGCAGGTTCAAGGCCAGATACAGCCTGTATAATCTAGTGAGATGCTGCCTCAAGATGAAAATTTAAAAATGAACTAGGGTGCAGCTCAGCGGTAGAGCCCTTGCCTAGCATATGTGTTCAACCTCCATTAATGAAAAAAGAAAAAAGACTCTTAACAGTAAGGGCATCATACTTCAAACCTTAAATGAGACTATCAAGGTATTTATCTTCATGATAAATGGAGAAAAGATTGAGTTTGTCCAGGATTATGCTTTACATGATTCTACAGTCAACACCCATGGAAGCAGCCGTCAAGAAATCAAAAGACACATTGCATTGGGAAAAACTGTTGCAAAAAGCCTCTTTAAAGTGTTAGAAATTAAAGATGTCACATTAAAGACAAGAGTGCACCTGACTCATGCCATGGTATTTTCAGTCTCATCATGTGGTTGTGAAAGCTGGACATTGAACAAGGTTGACAGGAGAGAATTGATGCTTTTGAAATATGGTGCTGGAGATGAATATTGAATATTCCATGGATTAACAAAAGAACCAACACATTCATCATAGAAAAAGTGCAACCAGAGAGGCTCCTTGGAAGCAAGGATGACTAGACTGCGTTTTACATATTTTGGTCATGTCAGCAGGGACCAGTCCCTGGAGAAGGACATCATGTTTGGGTGAGCAGCAGGTCAATGATAAAAAGGAAGACCCTCAACTACGTGGATTGACACCATGGCTGCAACAGGGCTTAAAAAAAGATCATGTGCTTGACACAGTGTTGGGTAGTGTTTCGTTCTGTTGTACATGGTGTTGCTAGGATTTGGACCCGACTCAATGGCACCTAACAACTACCACCACCTAGAATATACATCTAGAGAGTATACACATAGGGCAGCAACAAATAGATGGTTGAGTTGCACTCTCCCTAAAGCACAGCAGTCTTCAGTGTCTGTCATACCTGCAAGTGAGTGTTCTTTTCCCTTATTGCTTTTCTTTGTGCTTTTCTGCCTGCAGTGTGATTTTTTTATAGTCCATATTCTTTGAGACCGTCCCTATATTTTCTTCAGTATTGATTCTAACCTTTAGAGTTTCTTCAAGTTTTTAGTTTTACAGTGTTTCTTTCATTTAGCTTGACAAGCTCTCTTTTCAGATATTTCTTATTTTCTATCTTATGTCTGTTCCCTTATGCTAAAAAAAATCCATTGCCTCTTTTAATTTTTATAATTTTTCCCATTTTCTTTCAAAATATAATTTTTTGTCACTTGTTTCCTATTGCTCTTACCTTCATTTTACCCACAGACTTTACATGGGCCTCCACCTTACATTTTCAACAGACATCTGGCCAGTTACACCATTTGCTAAGAGCAACATGAATAGATATCCTTGACTCCTTTCCATCTTGATCTAAGTACTCTGTCTTTCCCTCAAGATATTAGCTAAAGATCAAAAGGTTCAGAGTTCTATCAGCTGTTCAGTCATTTAGCTGCTGAGGGACTTGAGAGTGAGGCTGTGGGCTTTTAGAGTTGGGAACACGTCTGTGTCCTAGACCTGCTTGGAAGTGCTCCCTGCTCCATGACGCTGGGGTTTATCTCATTCTGTGGGCCTGGACTTTCAGTGTCATTTTGTTCCCCCATTTTAGGGTCCTTGCCAATTTAGAAAAACAGCCTCATAGATCATAGGTTTTAGGTTATTATTGCAATGAATACAGTGTTTTCCTCTGCCCAGCCAAGCCATAGCTTGTTAATGCAGGTCCTGCCTTTGACAGGACAGGGGAAGAAAAGGCAACTATTGGGCCTTTGGTGAGTGCAGTGAGTGATAGGACATTCTGTACTCTTCTGGCTGCTTGCCCAGCCCCTGCACATTGGGAGGTATCTGACAACACTACCTAATTGGTGTCTTTGTACACATTAGAAGCAGACACCGCGTCCTCAGTGCACCGCACTGCCATTTGCTTCACAGTCATGATCACTCCAGTGAGCAGTGTTCCTCAGAATCATGCAATGCACATCCTTGTGTGTGGTGCCCCTGCCAGTGACATAGTTCAGAATTTCACCTCATGTATGCGCTGCACTGTTCTTGGGGAAAAGGAAACTGCTTTTCAGTCTGAGTGTTGTCTTTTTTAGTACCAAGGAAATCCTTTAGAACAAGCTTAAAGATTAAAGCTTTAGTGGCTGTTCTTTATGGCTTTGGTTTTTTTGTCAGTTTGGAGGAGGGGGAGGAAGGTTTTAAGAACTTTTACTTACTATACTCTCATAAATATGTAGAGTTTTTTAATGACCTTTGATTTGATTAGGAGTTAACTCTCTTCAGGAAGTTATAATTTTTTTTAAAAAAACCAGCATACATCAAGGATCTTCCCAGATTATTCCCAAGTGGATTCATATATAAATTGAGAGTAAACACCAAAATCCAAGGCAGTTGGGGGGCAGGGACTTAAAACTTAATTAATGCAGCCAATATGGGAGAGTCCAACTTTCTACAGTGCTGATAGATTCTCAGTAGCCTTGAGACAGTCCTTGGTACTAACAAGGGTTTTTGACATAAGCAGCAATGTTTGTACTGAAATTTATGTCCAAATTAAATTGCTTAAGGTTATGGTTTGCCTTCTGATACTTTTTAATCTTTGTAAGCAGTGAGTTTAACCCAGGGATATAATAGTCACATTTTTCTTGGTGTCCTGAAATCCCCAAGTCTGTGTCAGCACTGAATTGTTACTTACATAGGTTCTTTTCCTGTGAAGCTTCACTATGACTAAGAATGAAGCAATGATGAGTCGTCAGCATTATTGGAAAGGTGAAAGCATTTGCATCTTGCATTTTATTTTTATTTAACATTTAACAGTATTAGGAAAATGACAAAATATATTTACTTGTATTTTTCTGAAAGACATTCTGTTTTCACTTACAGCTGTAATTATTTTCAACTTCTATAAACATAGCCCTGGTATTTTTTCTATAACTTACATCCTGCAAAGGACATTTCATCCAGTCAGACAGTTTTGCTGACTTTATACAGCACTAGTGGAGTGTGAGGTATGCCATGTCAGTGAATGTTCCAGGTAACTAAAATTACTACCCTTTAGGTAAGAAAACATTTTTTCTTATGAAAGATCTACATTAAAAACTGTTGAGCTAAGTCAGATGTCATTGCACACAACTGTAATCCCAGCAATTTGAGAGACTGAAGACAAGAGGATCACAGGTTTGAGGCTAGAGGTAGCCTGTGCAATTTAGCAAGACCTTGTCTCAAAATAAAATATTAAAAAAGTGTTATGGGTGCAGCTCAGTGATAGAGCATGCTTATCATTCCTGAGGCCCTGGACTCAACTCACAGTACTTTAAAAAAAATAAATAAACAACCTATTGAACCATATTTCACATTTTCCTATCTTTTAAACAGAATATTCCCTACATAACTAGTTTCTCAGGGACTAAAGATCTATCCCTTGAATACACCTATTGTTCTATGATAATGAACATTATAGAACAGATATTTCTATAATATTTACAGCAAAAGTAAAAACTTTACATAGGTTTGGAATAGAATAAATGCTAGAAAAACTTGGTTAGATGTACCAAACATATGGTACAGAGAGTTGCAGAAACACTTTACAAATGGTTCAGACTTAGCTGAAATTTAAATATTCCACCATATAAATTCATTTTGGACTCAAAAATTAAAAAGATTAGCAACCATGTCATACCTTGGCCGAAGTAAAATATATGGAATTGCAATTTATATGCCTGCTGCCATACCACTGTGACATCTAATCCCATCAGATCGCAGAAGCTAAGCAGGATCAGACCTGGTTAGTACTGGGATGGGAGACCACCTGGGAAAACTGACTGCTGTAGGCTTTCGAGAAGGACCTGGCAGCCCTCTTGTGAAACAGCCGTTGAAAACCGTATGAATTGCAGAGAATTATTGACATAGTGCAGGGCATGGCACAGCATTGGGTAGTATTTCATCTGTTGTACATAGGGTCGCTGTTAGTCAAACCTGACTCGATGGCACCTAACAACAACAACAACAACAATTCATATAAAGTTTGTGCAATTAAAAAATTGCCACTGATTCTTCATTTCCCACAACTTGGAAATGATATCATTCTGGCTTATACCTAGTTTTGTTTTTAAGAATGAGCAAAGTCTCAGTGTCACCCTGCGCTGTGTCTTCCCAGATAACCCCTTTGGAAACTTACTAGAGATTGAAGAAATTGAGTATTTGTCCAAATATTTGCAAAATAACCACCTGAGTTCAGAACAACACAAAGCACTTGTTGGAGACAGGAATTTAGGGTGAGTGTTTTATTTGGTTTGTTTCTATTAATCAGTGCAAGCTTACAGTAAGAATTTACTTCTTTCCATCCCTGCCTCACTCCTCCAGCATGGCTCAACTGGTGGCCAAGCATAGACTGGCAATTGTATGTCCCCAATTTTGCTTACCATTTTAGAAAATTAAAGCCATGATGGGTAACTGACAAATTGTTCAGGGGGAAAAGCATCATTTTTTTCCCCCCTGAAACTCTGCATAGGTTTAAGTAGAGCTTTTAATAACTCTGGCAGTCAACATCTTAATCCTGCCACAGGAACAAAATCTACCTTTTCTTTTCCTGGTTTCTTGACTAGACCTGAAACAAAGCACTGGGACAAGCTTGGCTCTACCTGAAATGAAGTGAACTCTCCAATTAAAGGAAGTCATAATTCTCAGCAGTCTGTCAAAACAGGGAATGAAGGACCAGATAAAACAACCTGGAGGAAGTATAGTAAACAAGTCAAGGCATGAATACAGCATAGAGATGGCTTTCAGACTCCTGAAGAGGATCGAGTGTGACCCAGGGGTCACACGGGGCTTAGAGCATTTGTCCCTGTGGGAAGTGAAGCACCTCAGAAGTGAAAGTAGGTTCACTGCCACACTTCTGCTGGCCCTGCACATGCAGTGTGCACTTATTATTCTCCCTTACAGGTGGAAGCAAACTGTTGAGAAACAAAGTGCAAGGCATGTCTCAATCAAGTTTAGAAGCTGACAGTGAATGCAGATTGGTCAGTGCCTGGAGAGGTGAAAGGCGAGGGGAGGAGCAGGAGGAACACTGACACATTAACACATCACTGTGGGAGGCTCATCGCAAGGGGCTCATGCTGAGGTCTTCCATCTTATAGTACATTCAGTTACACAAAAAAAGAATCATGTGGGGCAGCAGGCCTAGCATTTCCTCACCATGTGACTTGTCCCACTGAGTGCGGACAGACAGATGATGGAGCTCATTATTATCTTGCATGACTTCTTACCCATGGTTTGTAAGACACTTTTTTGACAAGGTCTTGCTGTGTAGCCCACACTGGCTTGGAACTTGCAATTCTCCTGCCTCAGGCTCTCAATTGCTGGGGTTACAGGCATATGCCACCACACCTGGCTTAATACAATTTTTTTAATCAGCTGAACCAGACCTCAAGATACTCTCTGTCTCAACTGATCAGCAAAAGGAAGAAATAACCACTTACAAGTTTGTTTGGTTTTTGTTTTGCTAAGCTTCTGGGGCTGGGGTTTAGCTGAGTTTTTGTTTTGCTAAGCTTCTGGGGCTGGGGTTTAGCTGAGTTGCTAGAGCTGCTCTGCGCTCTCTGAGGTCCTAAATTCAATTCCCAACACCACAAAAATGGGAGAAGGATGTGGCAGCTCACTCACAAAGCAATCCTAAAACAACCAGCCATTGAGAACCCTATGAATAGCAGAGAAGCACTGACATAGTGCTGGGCATGGCACACTGTCAGGAAGTGTTTCATTCTGTTGTACATAGGGTCACCTTGAGTTGGGCCCACCTAACCACAACAAGAAGCTAGGCTTCTAAGATGTAAGGAGGACCTCCTTGTGAGATTCTGGACCTGGCAATCAGTGACAGAATACTTAAAACGTATGTACTTTCTGGTTTCAAAGAAACTAGAATTGAGTGAGTTGGCTTGTTTTTTGTGGTAGTAGGGATTAAACCTAGGGCTTTGCGCAGACAAAGTAAGCACTGTACCACTAAGTTACATCCCTATCCCTCAGAATTTTTATTTTTTAATATCACATTCAAGTTTTCTCTGACTGTACCCTTTATTAGTGATGAACTGACTGAAACAAGGAACTATTTCAGTATTTTCTGGCTTGGTTCAGTGTATCGTACCACATTCGTAGTTCACAAAAGAATGACTCTGTGAGTCTTAGTACTTATATGGACCTTGATACCCCACTATAATGCAGGAGGTAATGAACTTTGAGATATAAAAGCAGTGCTTTTTCAGAAAACATGTTCTGACCAGAAAAGATTAAGCATTTATAATTGTTTTACAATATGCTAGAGTTTTAAAACTAAATAATCATTAAGTTGATATGTAGATTAAGAGTGAGTCCTGAGTCATGGTATGAAATAATCCTATTTCTGTATTTCCATATAGATTCTAGTATCTTACATACTAGTTGCTGTGTATAAATTAACAGAAGAGAATATCAGAATCCATGGTGATCTTTTTAACGGTCTATTGTTTTCTTATGTCCATTTTTGTCATATGCCCCAGAGACCCTCTACACCATGAACTTGGCTGCCCAGATCTCAGAACTAACTTTGCACATTTTGGTCTACTGTTGTTCCCTGTCTTGGAAAACTTCTACTTATCCATTGAGAAGCAGTTCAAATATCTCCTGCTCTGCAGTGGCTTTCTTGAGGCTACAACACAGTTAATTGATCCTCTATCTGCCTTCTCATAGAATTTTAAATGTCTGCGAACAAAGTAATGAACTTTTCTACCTAATATGTAACAATACTAAGCCAGACATTAATATTTGCATGGTTCTTCTCAGCTGTAACTTGGTATCTTGACATGTATTATACTTCCTTACCCTCTACATCCAAATTGATATTCCAACAGTACTTGCCTAACTCTGCAAGACATTTTCTATGCCTAGCCCCTCCTTACCAAGTTCACCATACCACACATGTGCCACAGTGAGAGAGAGAAGTCAGAGATTAATGTATTTCAGTGCTTGAAAAAAATGTGGTTAGTGTATAGAATCCAAAAACAGCAGCAGCAACAAAAACAGCCACCTGAAACCTTTGAGGGAAGGAGGGAGAGGAACAAAGAAAAATGGAAAAAGCGCATATGCACATGTGATCAGAAAAATGTAGAAATGAGAGAAAGGAAAAGAACAGAATAGAAAATAATTCACATCTCCCACCAAAGCTTTGTAAACTATGCTTTTAATTGTTCAAGGTAGTAGAGATTAATTTGGCATGCGTTATCCTGTGCCATAAATTAGCATCACTTAGACATTAGTGACTTGTTGCAAACTGATTAACCAAGCATGATATGGGACTCAAAAGATCTGACTCTGATCCCTTGTGCAGAGCTATTAATAGAACTAGATGCTCTCTAGGTCTCTTTTTAACACTTAAAATTGTGTTATAAATAGCAGATTATACTCACACTATTTGCAAGGCACCAGCTAAATGCTTTACACAATACAGTGAAACAATAATAAAATGTGTGCTTCTAGGGTTTACAGTCTAGTTGAAGAATTAGACTTTTAGGCAAGATAGTGGCTTCGAAGCAGACTTGGTGTGATGGGATGTGATGAAACAGGGGAGGCAGGATAGGGAAGAATAGATTTTATTCCAGAACAGAGAAAGTCAAGAAAAGCACTAAGATCACAGAGGAGGTGATAGGACAGCATCATTATTCAGAAAACAGAACATTAGGCATTAAGGAGGAGCAAGCAGAACTGGCCTCAGATGCACATGGCCCTGGCAAGAGGAAGGGAAGCTCCACCCAAAGGGTAAATCAGACCCTGCTGAACTATCTGACAGTAAACAGGGACAAATCACTGAGCAGGGACCCTGAGAACACAATCCCTCAGCACACAGGTGTGGGACAGTTACATGAAGCAATTGCAGGACTGCTTGGCAAGCTACCAACCCAGGTCAGATGAATAACCCAGGGTCATGTACCCCTAGATACGCAAATTTCCCACACAACTCTGTCACAAATTAAACTCTGCCATGGCTGCAGACACTACACCTGGTGGATTGGCAGGAGCTGGCCAAGAAAAAAAGAGCCGCACATGTAGCTGAACTACTGCACAGGATCCCAGACCTGGACAGTACAGCAGGCTGGGGACTCTTGATATGAAGTCTATAGAATGGAAGAGGCCACAGAAAGGCCATCCTTCACCTTGTATCTTGAGAGACCAGGATGGGGCATTTGCAGCTTGGGAACTGAATTTCTGTAGCAGTAGAGGTGGACAGCTGCAATCCTATTTGCCAACACCCGCTGACAGGTAGGTTCTGGTTGATAGACACCTAGATAGGAGCACTTAGATCCAGTGGTTTTGTTTGGTTTTCTTTTTCTTTCTCCCTCTCCTTCCCTTTCTTTCTTTCCTTCACTTTCTGTCTTTCCTTCTATTTTCTTTCATTAAATTTTATTTTTCTTTAATCTTTTCATTTTTTAATTTTTCAATTGCTTTCTTTCCTCTTAGGTTAAATTTGTTTGATTACAATATCCTGTATACCCAAAACAATCCTAAGTAGCAAAAGCCATGGAAGAGGCATCAAAATACCTGACATCAAACTATTACAGGGCCATAGTGACAGAAAAACAGCTTGGTACTGGCACAAAGGCAGGCATGAAGATCAGTGGAAGAGAAGATTTGGAAATAAACCCATGCAGCTATAGCCCCCTGATCTTTGACAAAAGTAGCAAAAACATACATTGGAGAAAAGATAGTTCCTTCAATAATGCTGGGAAAACTGGATATCCATATGTAGAAGAATGAAAGTCAATCCATATTCCTCACCCTTCACAAAAAAATCAAAGTGGATAAACAATCTCAAATAAAATTGGAAACTTTGAAATGACTACAAAAAAATGTAGAGAGCCCACTTCAAGTAGCTCAGAAAATCAAACCAGGAATTAACAAATGAGATTACATGAAATTAAAAAGCTTTTGCACAGCAAAGGAAACAACCAATAAAGGGTCTACAGAATGGTAGAAAAATCTTTGCTAACTAGTAACAGAGGATTAATATATAGGATATATAAAGAACTCAAAAAATTAAACACCATAAAAGCAATCCAGTCTATAAGCGGGCCATGGAACTGAACAGTTCTGAAAAGAAGAGATACAAATGGCCAATATACATATGAAGAAATGTTCAGCTTCCTTTGCCATCAGGGAAATGCACATCAAAACTATACTGAGATTCCATCCCACCCCAGTCAGAGTGGCTAGCATCAATAAAATAACAGCACATGCTTGCAAGGATGTGGAGGTGAAGGAACCCATTTACACTATTGGTGGGACTGTAAACTAGTACAGCCATTATGGGAATCAGTATGGAGGTTCCTCATAAAACTAAAAATAGAACTATCATATTATCCAGCTATACCACTCTTGTATATATACCCAAAGGAATCTAAGTCATTATACAACAGAGACACCTGCCCTTCTATGTTTATTGCAGCACAGTTCACAATTGCAAGGATATGGAATAATCACAGATGTCCATCAAGAGAAGAATGCATTTTTTTAAATGTGGCATATATACACAATAGAGTATTATTTAGCCATAAAGTAGAATGAAGTTTCACAGTTTGCAGAAGAATGGATGGATCTGGAGATCACCATTTTAAGTGAAATAACCTAGACTCAAAAAGAGAAACACCGTATGTTTTCATTCATATGCAGAAACTAGATCTACCTTGAAAGAAAAAAAGATACACACACACAAACACCCCATATATACATATGTATAATTATACATGTAAAATTGGAACATACAAAGGGACTCATCCGGAGGGAGGAAGGGACTAGTGGAAAGAGGAGAAAGAAGAGACAGGGAGAGGGGGAGCAATATAGAAGTAAAGAGGGAGAGAAGAAGACCAAAGTACAGGATCCAATTATATGAAACTTTGCTGTCAGAACTCATTATACTGTTGTTGTTGTTAGGTGCCGTCGAGTCGGTATCTGACTCATAGTGACCCTCATAGGGTTTTCAATGGCTGACTGTTTTGGGATTGCCTTGGGAGTGGATTGCCAGGTCCTCCCATTTTCGCGGTGCTGGGAATTGAACTCGGGACCTCAGAGACTGCAGAGCAGCGCTCTACCAGCTGAGCTAAATCCCAGCCTGCCATTATACTGTATGCAAATTAAATAAATAGATAGATAGATAAATAAATAAATAAATAAATAGAAGAATTAGACCCAAAAAAGACAACCTGGGTTTTATTACAATGCATTCCTGCAAATGATAAAGCATCTTAGGAATGGTATCCTGGTTGGTGATTGCATTCTTGACCATTTAACCATCCAGTAAGTCAGAAATTTAATCAGAATAGTTACAAGAGGAAATAAAGCAAGATACACCCCGAAATAAAGGATTAAAATTAGCATTGGCAAATTAATATCCCAAATTTTATAAAATAAGCATATATATAATATATATTGTTGTGTAGTAATCTTTTAAAATGTACTTAAAAAAAAATTCCACTGCTATATAATAAAGATGACCTAAATAAAGCTGTGTTGGTTCATCAACTTGGAATTGGAAAGGCTCTGGTAATTTCAGAATGATACTTTTTTCCTCTAGTTAAATTTTGTCATAGCAAAGAAACATTATTCAGTAAACCCTACTTACTTTGAATTTGATTGAATTGGGGCTACTCAAGAAACGGACAACACTTAGCCCAGGACCAAAAGAACAGCTAATTCTAGTCCTGTTCATTGTTATTTATTCTTACAGGACCTAGTGTGGGAAAGTGGTTGAGACTGCCTGTGTTGTTCTTTGCTTGCTGTGTTAACCTAGGCAAGCTTGATAATCTTAATAGAACTAAGTTTCTTTTGTAAAATGAGGATGATAAAATCTGTGTCAGACATTATGGGCATGGTCAGACATTATGGGCATATACATATACATATATGTATATGAAGATGTTAGCACCCTACCTGGTTTATATTACATACTTAATAAATGTTGTTGTCGCTAGGTGCCGTCGAGTCAGTATCCGACTCATAGCGACCCTGCATACAACAGGCAAAACACTATTGTCAGTGCTTCTCTGCTGTTCATAGGATTTTCAATGGCAGATTGGTTTTTGGGAGTGGGTTGCCGGGTCCTTCTCCCATAATAAACATTAGCTGCTGTTATTGACATTGACTACTATACAATTGTCCCCTTGGTATTCTGACCCTTCCTAGAGTGTTCTGAAATTAGTAGATGCTCAGTTAAGTGTTTAACTCAGAGAGGATAGAGTTTAGGAAGAAAGACTCTACCAGCAAGAAGTGGTGACTTGAAGACATCCACTGTATTTCATAAGGGAAATGATAAGATTAGAATTAACTATGGTGATGACCTCCAAATGATAGATGAGTACTCCATATTCAGAGTGCAGTGTTCTTAGGTGTCATTGAGTCGGGTCTGACTCAGTGACCCTATGTACAACAGAACGAAATGCTACCCAACACTATCCCATGCCTGGCATTGTGTCAGTGCTTCTATGCTGTTTGTGGGGTGTTTGATGGTTGATTGTTTCAGGGCTGGGCTGCCAGGTCCTTCTCCAAAGCCTATTTGTTGTTGTTAGGTGCCGTCGAGTTGGTATCCGTCTCATAGCGACCCTGTGTAGAGCAGGCAAAATACTATTGTCAATGCTTCTCTGCTGTTCATAGGGTTTTCAATGGCAGATTGATTTTTAGGAGTGGGTTGCCGGGTCCTTCTCCCAAGCCTATAGCACCAGGTATTTCCAAGGAGTCTCCATCCAAAGACTAACCAGGCACTATACTACCCTGCTTAGCTTTCCAAGATCAAACAGGATCAGATGCTACAGTGGAATGGCAGTAGACCTTGAAAGGTAGTAGAGTACTGCCTTGAAAGGTAGTAGAGTAAGTTTATACCAGGATGTAGTTGAAAGACAATAGAGTAAGTTCATTTATACCAGAGAGTAGCAGGAATTAAATCCCAAATTGAATTGGGAAAGTATTGGTAGAAGAGTTATTAGAAGTTTTTATACCACAACATCTATTGGTATAGAAGGGCGTGAGTTGTAAGACAAGTTTGGAGATCATTTATATGGAAGTGACCTTCAATTCTATGAAAGCTTTCAGCTCAGAAATTAGCCACTGAAAGAGATCTTTATGTTCACCTCCTCCATCTCTTCACTAGAGAGTGTTGTTGGTTCCTTGGCGCCATTGAGTCAGGTCTGACTCATAGTGACCTTATGTACAACAAAACAAAATACTCCCCAATTCTGTGCCAGGCACACAATCTTTTTTATGTTTAAGCCCATTGTTGCAGGTACTGTGTCAACCCATCTAGTTGAGGAGCTTCTTTTTTTCATTGACCTGCCACTTTCTTGGACCTGATGTCCTACTCCAGGGATTGCCCCATCTTGACAACTTACCTAAAGTACACCAGATGCAGTCTAGCCATCCTTGCTTCCAAGGAGCACTCTGGTTGCACTTCTTCTAAGACAGATCTGTTGGTCCTTTTGGCAGTCCATGGTATATTCAGTATTTGTCTCCAGCACCATAATTCAAAAGCATCAATTCTTCTCCTGTCCTTATTCAATGTCTAGCTTTCACAACCATATGATATGACTGAAAGTACCATGACATGAGTCAGTACCACCTTCATTTTCAATGTGACATCTTTTCAACACATTAAAGAGGTGTTTTGTAACAGTTTTTCCCAGTGCGATGTGCATTTTGATTTCTTGACTGCTGCTTCCGTGGGTATTGATTGTAGAACCGAGTAAAACAAAATCTTTTCTCCATTTATCATGAAGTTACATACTGACCCAGTTGTGAGGAATTTTGCTTTGTTGATGTTGAGGTGCAGTCCACACTGAAGGCTGTGTTTTGATCTTCATCAGTAAATGTTTCAAATCCTCTTCACTTTCAGCAAGCTAAATTGTGTCATCTGCATACCACAGGCTGTTAATGAGTCTTCCTTCTATTCTGATGGCAAGCTTTCTTCATAAAGTCCAGTTCTAGGATTATTTGCGCAGCATAGAAATTGAAGAGGTACAGTTGAAGGATATAGCCCTGACACACCCCTTTCTTGCCTGTAAACCAGGCAGTGTTTCCTTGTTGTGTTCAAAAGACTGCCTCCTAGTCCATGTACAGATTCCTCATGAATACAGTCAAGTGCTCTGATATTCCCATTCTTTGCATTGTTATCCATAATTTATTATTATCCACACAGTCAAATGCTTTTGCATAGTCAATAAAGCATAGACCTCTTTTGGTGTTCTCTGCTTTCAGCTAATATCCATCTGACATCAGCAATGATGTCCTTGGTTCCACACCCTCTTCTGAATCTGACTTGATTTTCTGGCAGTTCCCTGTATATATACTGCTGCAGTCACTTTGAATGGTCTTTAGCATGTGATATTAATGATATAATTGGATAATCTGCTCATTCGGTTGGATCCCCTTTTTTGGGAATAGGCACAAATATGGATCCTTTCCAGTCAGTTGGCCAGGTAGCTGTTTTCCAAATCTCTTGGCATAAATAAGTTAGTGCCTGCAGTGCTGCATCTGTTTGTAGGAACACCTCTATTGGTATTCCATCAATTCCTAGAGCCTTTTGTTTCATCAGTCCCTTCAAGACAGCTTCCACTTCATCCTTCAGTACTGTTTGTTCCTAATCATAGTAACCTCTCTGTCAGTTTGCTGTACTGTGGGAGCTTATGTGTCACTGTGATGCTGAAAGCTATGCCACTGGTATTAAAGATACCAGCAGAGCCACCCATGTTAGACAGGTTTCAGCTGAGCTTTCACACTAAGACTAGGGCAAAGGACATAGCTAACCCACTCCTGGAACAATTAGCCATTGAAAATCCTATGAGTAGCAGAGAAACACTCTCAGATATGTTGTTGTTAGGTGCTGTTGAGTCCTGTCTGACTCATAGTGAGCTTCATACAGTTTCGTTGGGTGATTGTTTCATGATTGCTTCGGGAATGGATTGCCACATCGTTTTCTCATTTTTGCGGTGCTAAGGATCAAACCCAGGTCCTCAAGAGAGTGTGGGGCAGCACTTTACCAACTGAGCTAAACCCAGCCAACTGTTAGACAGTGCTGGAAAAAGTCCCCCAGGTTGGAAGGCACTCAAAAGACAACTGGGAAAGAGTTGCCTCCTCAGAATAGAGTCAACTTTAATGGCGGAAATGGAGTAAAGCACCTGGGACCTCCATTTGCTGATGTGGCATGACTCAAAGTGAGAAGGAGCAACTAGAAAGAGTAGTTACCCAAAATTGGAAGGGATGATAAAACAACCCAGTCAACCATCCAAGTCAATAAAATGGCACTTCCCTGAATAGTGGACTCTTTGGAAATGTTATCCTGTGCAAATTTCAAACACACACAGGCATATATTAAATGATAGCCATGAGTTAAGGGGAATTTTTTGGGTCCAAACCTACTAAATGAAAAAAAAAAAAAAGACATATTTATTTATTTATTTATTTTAGTTATTTGTGTTACTGGGGGTCTGAACTCAGGGCCTCATGCATACTTTACAAGCACTCTACCACTGAGCTGCACCCTAGCCTCTTTTTTTATATTATTTTTTTTTATCTTGAGACAGGATCTTGCTAAGTTATACAGGCTGCCTCTGGCCTCAAACTTGCCTCTGCCTCCCAAGTCACTGAAATCACAGGTGTACACCACTGCGCACAACTACAAAATAGGATTTCTTTGAGAATAGTTTCCATGTCTTACTGTAAGAGAGTGAAAAGTTCATATTTTTACTCCCTGGTTGGATAGTAAGTAGTTAAGACCAGGAAAGAGTAAGATTGCTGCAAGGTAGTAGACAATGTGAAAACCAGGGAGAGCAGTTGTTGTTGTTGTTAGGTGGCATCGAGTCGGTATCTGACTCATAGCGACCCTCAAAGGGTTTTCAATGGCAGAGTGCTTCGGGATTGCCTTGGGAGTGGATTGCCAGGCCCTTCTCCCATTTTTGTGGTGCTGGGAATTGAACTCGGGACCCCAGAGACTGCAGCGCAGCGCTCTACCCACTGAGCTAAATCCCAGCCCGGGAGAGCAGTAGAGGGAGGTAAAGGAGAGCTACCGTTTGTTTCAGGGCTTGCGGGGATTTTTTTTCTATATGGATCATTAATCTTGTTAATCTCTTAATAGACTGTATATTAACGTTGTTGTTAGGTGCCATCAAGTCAGTGTCCAACTCATAGCGACCCTACCTACAACAGGGGAAACAATATTGTTAGTGTTTCTCTGTTATTTATAGGGTTTTCAATGGCTGATTGTTTTGGGGGAGTAGGTTGCCAGATTCTTCTCCCAAGTCTACAGTACCTGTGTTCCCAGGCAGTCTCCCATCCAGTACTAACCAGGCCCAACCCTGCTTAGCTTCTAAGATCTGACAGGATCGGACAGTATGGCTGTAGGCATATTAATGTTTTTTTAGGTGCCGTCGAGTCAGTTTCCAACTCATAGCAACCCTCTGTACAACAGGGGAAACACGATTGTCAGTGCTTCTCTGCTGTTCATAGGGTCTTCAATGGCAGATTGATTTTTGGGAGGGGGTTGCCAGGTCCTTCTCCCAAGCCTACAGCTTCTGGTGTTCCCAGGCGGTCTCCCATCCAGGTACTAACCAGGCCCGACCCTGCTTAGCTTCCGAGATCTGACGGGATCAGATGCCACAGGGCTACCGCTGCAGGAATATTAATGTTAGGTATGACAAATATAAAATTTCTCTCAGTGAAGAATGTATATGCCTATGTTCAGCTTTTCAGTTCTTCTAATACCAAGGACTTTGCAAATGCTGTGAGCTTTATTGATAATGCTCTACCCCTTCCTCCCTGTCCCAGCCATGTACTTTCTATAAATTCCTTGCCAAAGTGTCAGCAGCAATGAGAGAGACAGCTTGAAGAGTTCCGACTCCTTGGGGACTACCACTCAGATCAACCTGGATCCTTAACTACATAGCAGAAAAGAATTTTCAGGATGAGCTAGGGTGAAAAAAAGTGAGCATGTTTATTAAGTAGAGATAGGAGATAGTACCAGGACTGGAGTTAGCTCAGTTGGTAGAGTGCTGCTCTGTACTCTCTGAGGCCCTAGATTTGATCCCCAGCACCACACAAATGGAAGAAGGGCCTGGCTGCCCACTCCTGAAACAATCTGAAAACAATCAGCCAAGGAAAACCCTGTGAATAGCAGAGAAGGGGTGACATAGTGCTGGGCATGGCACAGTGCTGAGGAGTGTTTTATGGGCTAGGGTTTAGCTTAGTTGTTAGAGTGCTGCTCTGTGCTCACTGAGGCCCTGGGTTCGGTCCTCAGCCCTGCATAAAATGGGAGGAGTACTTGGCATCCCATTTCAAAACAACCCCCAAAAAAATCAGCCATTGAAAACCCTATGAATAGCAGAGAAGCACTGACAGTGCTGAGCACGGCACAATGTCAGGAGTGTTTTGTTCTGTTATACATAGAGTCGCTATGAGTCAGACCAAACTCAATGGCACCTCACAACAAAGGAAATAGTACATGTTTTAGATTTAAGAGTGGACATTCAGAGAGAGATAACTAAGAAAAAATAATAATATGTGTATTAGCTTGTTGCTATGGCAGAGAAACTGACCAAAGCTAACTATGGAAAGAGATATTTGTTGGGGGCTCACAGTTAGAGGATTAATTCATAATGGCAATGGGGCAGGAGGGGCAGCAACATGCAGCAGGGACCATGGCAGATTATCTTACATCTTCATGACCAGGAAGGAAAAAGAGCAACCAGAAGCACAGGTCCAGGTAGCAACCTCCAAAGGCACAACCCACAGTGACTCACTTCCACCAAGCTAGATCCTGCCTCCCAAAGTTCCACAACCTCCACAGACAGCACCACCAGCTGGGAACCTTTGGTGGACATTTTATATTCAAACCATGACGGTATAGGGGCTGAGATTTGGCTCAGTTGGTAGAGCACTGCACTGCAGTCTCTGAGGTCCCAAGTTCAATTCCCAGCACCGCAAAAATGAGAGAAGGGCCTGGCAATCCACTCCCAAGGCAATCCCGAAACAGTCAGCCATTGAAAACCCTATGAGGGTCGCTATGAATCGGATACCAACTCGACAGCACCTAACAACAACAACAATGATGGTATACCTCTAAGACATGGATGCAGGCTTCTCAAGAGAGTAGCCTTGAAGTGTCTTAACAACAGCTGTATACATGGTTTTGATGACTTTTGAGGTTACATTGTGTAGAGTGTTTAAGGAACTTTTCAGTAAATGAAATCATAGGGTAGTCCACAAGGCAAGACATATTATACAGGGTTACAGGTGAGAAAAGAGGGCTAATGAGGTGCATAGGTCAAAAGGGTCCAAAGAAATATTCCTAAAGAAGTCAAGGCCTATGTTCTGACTGTAAACATGATCCATAATCCTGTCTGTGAGATTTTTTTTTTATTCCCACCCAGCAGGGGAAAGGAGGGGCCCCTGCCCCATCCCATGTCTCCTTAATTTTTCCCTTTCTGTCCTGCCTCAAAAGAACCTAGTGCAGTATACTTTCAAATAGGAATTAACATTTTTCTTATTTACCATTGTCTTTCTGTAGATGCTCAATGTTGTTGTTGTTGTTGTTAGGTGCCATCGAGTCAGTATCCAACTCATAGCGACCCTCATAGGGTTTTCAATAGCTGACTGTCCCAGGATTGCCCTGGGAGTGGATTGCCAGGTCCTTCTCCCATTTTTGCGGTGCTGGGAATTGAACTCGGGACCTCAGAGACTGCAGCGCATCACTCTACCAACTGAGCTAAATCCCAGCCCCAGATGCTCAATAGCAATTTGTTAAATAAACTGTCTATCTATGTACATATACATATTTTGTTGTTGTTGGGTGTCATCGAGTCATGTCCAACTAATAGTGACCCTCATAGGGTTTTCAATGGCTAATTGTTTCGGGATTGCCTTGGAGTGGATTGCCACGTCCTTCTCCCATTTTTGTGGTGCTGAGAATCAAACCCAGGACCTCAGAGACAGCAGAACAGCGCTCTACCGACTGAGCTATATTACTAAATGTAAATATTGATACTTTACTGTGTATAGATATATATTTGCCTCATGTATAAAATACTGAGAAAACACAAGGTGTGACCAAAAGATTCGGTAAATGTTTAAATTTTTAAAAAATTGTTAGAGTAAAAGACCTAATTGCCATTAATCCCCCTAAAAATACTCCCTGTAGGTTCGAACACACCCCTTTGCTTTTGCCACTTTCTGAAACAGCTGTGGAAGTCGTAAGGAGTGTCTTTAGTTGTGCTTTCGTGGCTGCCTCATTGTTCTCATTCAAATCAAAATGTTTACCTTTCATGGTCATTTTGACTTTGGCAAAGAACCAGAAGTCACATAGTGCCATATCAGTGAATGAGGACACACAGTAATGTTTTTATTGGATGGAACTTGCCATACCGGGAACAGTGTAAGACACAGTGCCACAGTGCACTGTCCTGGTGGACAGTGAAACTGTGGATACTTATGAAAGAGGACTTCCAAAACTGCTTCAGAAAATGGCAAGAACAATGAGAAAAGTGTGTTCAAAGCCAGGGAAAGCATTTTGAGGGGGATTAGTGGCAATATGTTTTACTGTAATGAATATTATTTAAAAATTAACTATTTTTTGATCACACTTCATAGTAATAAAATTCAATTTTCTGGTTGCTAGGATGAGTATTCTAGAGCTGCACTACCCTGGCATCCTATCTTGCCAGGTCTCAGAAGCTAAGCAGGGTCAGGCCTGGTTAGTACTTGGATGAGAAACCGCCTGGGAGTACTAGGCGCTGTAGGCTTGGGAGAAGGACGTAGCAGCCCACTACTGAAACAATCCCGAAGCAGTCCATCATTGAAAACCCTATGAATAGCAGAGAAGCACTAACATAGTGTGTGGTATGGCACAATGTCAGGGAGTGTTTTGTCTGTTGTACGTAGGGGCGCTGTCAGACCAGATTCCATGGCATCTAACGACAATGAGGACGAGTATTGACTTAGGCTACTAAACCATGTCTCTTATGCTGGAGGTATAAGCCAGTGAAAGAGCACTTGTCTGGCATGTGCAGTGCCCTGGGTTCAATCCCCAGCACTCCAGAAAGAAAAAAGAGAGGAAAAGGAAAATACCTCTTGAGTTCTTTTTATAGTACTAATTTAAGGGGAAACAAATGGAAAAACAAAGAAAATAGAATACAGTTCTTTGCAATATTCTTCAGTGAATATTCTGTATAGATTCAGTATTCTGGTAGGCACTGTGCAAAATGCAAAAAAAGGATGTAAAAACTAGGTGCTTCAGGGATTCTATTGTCTAATTAAAGAGAAAGAATTAATACTTGTCAGAGAACATAAATCAGCCAAAAAGAGCTGTTGATGACTTTGAGTTTGGACAGGTTTAAGTGACTGGAACTCATATTTCCCATTTTAATTCAATTCAGCAGTCACTGGATATTGCCTTTGTGTTAGAGTAAACCATAGGAGTAGCACTGAGTGTGAGAATAGATGATGTGCCAGGAAGGATTTGTGGTCCAAGTGAGAGAGCAGTCCATTAGGAAAGCAGTCTAGGGCAAAAGCCTGCTGTTGGATCTCACAGACAGTGCATTCTGGTGTCGAGTTCCCACACTGACACTGGTGTCTATGTTAAGTGCTGTGTCAATGTCCTCTGGTCTGCTCAACCACAAGGCCCAGTCACATGTAGGAGGACAGTGTGATGATTAAGAGATCAAACCCTTTTGAGTGGGACTGTCACTGTTTTTCAGCCTGCCTTTGCTACATCTACGGTATCTGTTTCCATATCTTCTATAGTATCTATTGTCAGAGTTACTCAATAATGTATGTAACGTGCTGAATTAGCACAGGGTTGTTGTTAGGTGCTGTCAAGTTGGTTCCGACTCACAGCGAACCTATATAAATAGAATGAAACACTCCATGACATGATAACATTCACACGATCTTTTTTTATGTTTAAGTGACTTGCTCTAGCAACCGTGTCAGTCTGTCTAGTTGAAGGTCTTCCTTTTTTTCCATTGACCCGTGCTCTCCCAATCATGATATCCTTCTCCAAGGATTGGTCCCTTCTGACTACATGTCCAAAATATGTCAGATGCAATCTAGCCATCCTTGCTTTCAAGAAACACTCTGGTTGCACTTCTTCTAAGACAGATCTGTTGGTTCTTTTGGCAGTCCATGATATATGCAATATTTGTCTCCAGCACCATAATTCGAAAGCATTAGTTCTTCTCTGGTCTCCCTCATTCAATGTCCAGCTTTCACAACTGAAAATACCATGGCATGCGTCAGTAGCACCTTCATCTTCAATGTGAAATATTTATTTTTCAACAGTTTAAAGAGGTCTTTTGTAACAGCTTTTTCTGATGGAATGCATCTTTTGATTTCTTAACTGCTGCTTCCATGGGTGTTGACCGTACAACCAAGTAAAGCAAAATCTTGGACAGTCTCAGTGTTTCTCCCATTTATCATGAAGTTGCTTACTGTCCCGATTCTAAGGATTTTTCTTTTGTTGATGTGAGGCACAATCCATACTGAAGGCTGTGTTCTTTGATCTTCATCAGTAAACATTTCAAATCCCCTTCACTTTCAGCAAGTAAAGTTGTGTCATCTGCATAGAGTCTTCCTCCAATCCTGATGCCACGTTCTTCTTCATAAAGTCCAGCTTCTAGGATTATTTGCTCAGCATGAGATTGAAGAGGTACCATACAGCCCTGACCACACCTTTCTCAGCTTTAAACCAGGCAGTGTTTCTGTGTTCTGTTCGAACGACTGCCTCCTGGTCCATGTACAGATTCCTCATAAGTACAATAAAGTGCTCTGGTATTCCAATTTTTCACATTGTTACCCATAATTTATTATGTTCCACATAGTCAAGTGCCCTTGCATAGTCAATAATACATAAATAGACATCTTTTTTGTATTCTCTGCTTTTCGGCTAATATCCATCTGACATCAACAATGATATCCATGGTTCCACACCCTCTTCTGAATCCAGCTTGATTTTCTGCCAGTTCTACATATATATATATATATATATATATATATATATATATATATATATATATATATACTGCTGCAGCTGTTTTTGAATGATGTTTAGCAAAATTTTGCTTGCATGTGATATTAGTGATATGATTCAATAGTTTCCACATTCGGTTGGATCCTCTTTCTTGGGAATAAACACGAATATGGATCCTTTCCAGTCAATTGGCCAGGTAGCTGTTTTCCAAATCTCTTGGCGTAAACAAATGAGCACCTCCAGTGCTGCATCAGTTTGTTGAAACATCTCTATTGGTATTCCATCAATTCCTGGAGCCTTGAGTTTCAGCAATTCCTTCAAGGCAGCTTCCCTTTTGTCCTTCAGTACCATTGGTTCCTGATCATATGCAACCTCTTCTGATGGTTGGTCATCCACCAGTTCTTTTTGGTATAATGACTCTGTGTATTCCTTCCATCTTCTTTTGATGTTTCCTGCATTGTTTAATATTTTCCCTGTAGAGTCCTTCACTGTTGCCACTCAAGGCTTAAATTGTTTATTCAGTTCTTTAAACTGGAAGAAAACAGTATGTTCTTCCCTTTTGGTTTTCTATATCCAGCTCTTTGCACATGTCATAATATTTGATTTTGTCTTTTCGAGCTGCCCTTTGAAGTGTTCTGTTCTTTACCTTCATCATGCCTTCCTTTTACTTCAGCTGCTTAACATTCAAGGGCAGGTTTCAGAGACTCTTTTGACATGTAATTTTGTCTTTTCTGTTTTTCCTATCTTTTTAATAACCTTTTTCTTTCCTCATGAGTGATGTCTTTGATGTCATGCCATAACTCTTCTGATCTTCTATCATTAGTGTCTAACACATTAAACCTGTTTTTGAGGTGATCTGTGAACTCACATTGGATACACTTAACGTCATACCTTGGCTCTTGCACACTTGTTCTAATTTTCTTCAGTTTCAGTTTGAAACCTCCATAAGAGCAATTGATGGTCTCATCCACAATCAGTACCTGGTCTTGTTCTGACATTTAATATTGAGCTTATTCCAGGGTTGTTGTTGTTAGGTGCCATCAAGTTGGTGTCTTGAGTCTTAGTGACCCTACATACAGTAGGTGAAACACTATTATCAGTGCTTCTCTGCAGTCTGTAGGGTTTTCAATGACTGATTTTTTGGGGGAGTGGCTGCCAGGCCCTTCTCCTAAGCCTACAGCACCTGGTGTTCCCAGGTGGTTTCCCATCCAAGTCCTAACTAGGTCCGACCCTGCTTAGCTTCCAAGAGCTGATGGGATCTCACACCACCGTGGTATGGCTGCAGGATAGCACATAGCACATAGTAAACGCTTGATGAAAAGTTGTAAAGATTTTGGCACTGTCTCTTTTAGCATTAGCCAAGATCTATGTCCTGTTGCCTGAGATACAGACTTTTATACCTATAGTATTTCACCCATCTGTGTTCTTTTGGCACTTTTACTCAATATTTCTTGCTTATATTTCTGAAAGCAGAGCTATTTGTCAAATTGGATATGTTTTATCCTTATGAAAGCAGTTTTCCATGCTTTGTTGCCTGTCTTGCTGATCTTACCTTCTACCACATTGTCACTTCACAGCGGCCTTACTGCCATTCCATAACACACCAAGCTTATTCCCACATCATGAGCTTTTGCTAACAATGCCCTTCCTCAAGAGAGCCCCATGACTCACATCACCCCATTTAGTCCTTTAAATGGTACCCCTTCAGAAAGACCCTACGTGGCTGTTCTGTCTAAACATCTTGCCCTTTATCACTTCTGTATCCTGCTTTGTATTTCTTTGCAACACTTCTCAACATCTTACATTATTTTACACATTCATTCCTTCATTGTCATTCTCCACTCTGGACTGCCCCTCCCCTCAGGTGGTTCCTATTCACAGCTGTAACTTAGGGCCTAACGAGGTACAAAGTAGGCACTCAATAAATACTTGTTAAATGAATGATTTAACACTTTGGGGATTGTTAGACTTAAGCATGAAGATTACTCTTTAAGATTATTCTAGAAGTAGCTGATTTGGGTAATACTGAAAGAAGTCTTAAGTTGCAATTTCTTTTTCTTTTAGAAAAATGACTCTGGATCCATAGAGAAACTGTCTCTTCGTAAACAGCGGTTCATGCAGTTTTCTTCCCTAGAACACGAAGGAGAATATTACATGACTCCACGAGACTTCCTCTTTTCAGTAATGTTTGAACAAATGGAACGTGAGTTGATTTTTTTATTTTGTTTTGTTCTTTTGATCGAAGGTCTCAACTGTGATGCCCAGGTTGATTCCAAGAGCTGGGATTATAGTCATGTACCACCACACTCGGCTTGATTGGTTTTTTTTTTTTCAAGTTTGAAAAATGGAGTCAACATGCCATTTTCAGTAGTAAAACCCTGAGTACATATAATGAGAAATAAAACTTCATGAATTATAATTACATTGTTGTTGTTGTTGTTAGGTGCCGTCGAGTCAGTATCCGACTCATAGCGATCCTCTGTACAACAGGGGAAACACCATTGTTGGTGCTTCTCTGCTGTGCATAGGGTTTTCAATGGCAGATTGATTTTTGGGAGGGGGTTGCCAGGTCCTTCTCCCAAGCCTACAGCTTCTGGTGTTCCCAGGTGGTCTCCCATCCAGGTACTAACCAGGCCCAACCCTGGTTAACTTCCGAGATCTGACGGAATCGGATGCCACAGGGCTATGGCTGCAGGCATAATTACATAGTTTTGTTTTATTTTATAAACAGCCAACTCACAATTATTCTAAGTGATACCTAAATTCTTAGTTACCTATATTAGGCTCTTTCAAAGAATAGATTTGTGTAAAGATTATAGAAGTAAAGACAAGCACTGTGGTACATGCCTGTAATCCCAGCAGCTCTGGGGGCAGAGACAGGAGGATCACAAGTTCAAGACCAGAGGCAGTCTGCATAACTTAGCGAGACCCTGTCTCAAAAAAAAAAAGTAAAAAAAAAAAAAATGGGCTGAGGGTGCAGCTCATGGGCCAGCACTTGCAGAGCATGCAAGTGTGAGGCCCTGGGTTCGACCCCGCAGTACCACACACACAAAAAAAAGATTGTAGAGGTAGTCTGTGAATAACTTGTTTTCCTGACACTTTCCAAAGTGCTAGAGTATTCCCTATAAATAGTTATCTGAGTATCCACTGTCCTGGGCTCTCTGACAAAGTGAGCAGTCAGAGAAGGAGATGGACTGACATGGAAAAGGCTGACAAGATTTGGGAATACATTAGAAATATTAGGGAATAAATTAAACAAAAACAACATGAATGATCATGGTGTATCTTAGGAACAGTACATTCACCAGTCACTAGAACCAAAGGGTTACTTTGGGAGTGAGAGATCAAATTGAAAAACAAATAAGTGCCAGATGATACAAATTTCAGTGATCCTGTTCAACCTCCAAAGGAATGTGTATTTGGCAGAGATGCTTCAACTTCCATCTTTAATCAATGAGGGAACAATGAAGGCTTGTGAGGAGGAAAATAAGATGGTAAAAATATGTTTAGATTATTTTAATACAGCTTCTTTGGGGTATAGTTCAGAGTATGTATCAAAAACATTTACACTAGTGCCCTACATTGATGCAGTTAAGTCCACTCAGCAAATAAATAGGTGCAGAAAGATTTCCTTTGAAATGGAATTTAACCTCTCTGACACATAAAAACCATAGACACCATTACTCCTGTCCTCACAGTAGAAAACAAAGTGAAAAATGGAAAATCAGCAACTCCTTAGATCCATCAGAGAGTTGAGGTCACAGAGCACACGGACCTGAATTGGAGCTAAGCACATCCAGATCAGAGCTTAGCCAGAGCAGATACCACCAGGCACCCACCACTAAGGTCATTGTCAGAAATCCTCAAAGGGCTATCAAGTAGCTGCTTGGGACTGCCTGAGAGACAGAAACTCCTGAACAGCCAGCATGGAGAGGCCCAGACACTGTTTGTATGAATAAGTACCAAAATAATACCTAGACGTGGCATAGTTAAGCTGTCAAAAAATAAGGGGAGAAAGTTTTGAAAGAAGCTGGGGAGTGAGGGATACTTTACCTGTAATGGAAAGGGCTAAGAATTATATCATACTTCTTCATCCATCTCTCTTCATAAATCATGTAAGCAAGAGGTGATGAGTCAAATGTTTACAATTTTGAAAGAAAAATCCACTAACCTAGTTATATCCAGTGAAACTGTCCTTCAAAAGTAAAAGAGAAGTAAAGGCTTTCTCAGGCAAACAGATCGAGGGAATTTATTACCAGTAGCATCTGCTTTACAAGAAATGTTAAATGAAGTTTGGCAGAGAAAAGGAAAAATAGTAGAGGTCAAGAACTCAGATCTACTTGAAGAAAGGAAAGAATTCATAAGGATAAAGTTATTCATTTATCTGATTCTTAGCAGATCTAATAGATAATACTTTATTCAGAATAATAATAGCAAGAAACTGTTGGATGGTCCTCGTGGACAAGTGAAATATGCCAGCAGTGTTCTAATTGAAAGTTTGGAAATGCACTATTATAAGACACTTGCATTACCCAAGAAGCGAGATGGTACTATTTGTAAATGTATTTTGCAAGTTGCTTAAAAAAAGTTTTTTTAACACGTAGCCTTGACATGCTAAGAGAGGAGAGAAAATCAAATTATGTTAAGTGCTCAATTAAAACCAGAGAAGGACCTAGGTATGGAGGCACATTCCTGTAATTGTAGCACTGGGGAGGCCAAAACTGGAGGATCAGAAGTTCCACACCAGCTTGGGTCTTGCCTCCAAAGAGAGAGGGCAGGGGAGAGGAAGAGGGAGAAGGAGGGAGAAAGGGAAAGGGGAAGGGAGGTGGAAGGGAAGGAGGGAGGGAGAGAGAGAGGAAGGAAGGAAGGAAGAAAGGGAGGGAGGAAAGAGAAAGAAAGCACAAAATAATGGAAAACAAAGAACAACAAAGAAAAATACGGGCAATGAATAGAATGATTACAAATGTGGTAGATATTTAGCTATATCAGTAATTTAGATATGAATTCTCTATGTATACCAATTAAAAGACAAGTGTATTTTATGTGTGTTATATGCAAGAAATTTACTTTAAGTATAAAAACATGGTTAAATTAAAAATGAAGGACTGGAGAAAGATATACTATGTTAATATTAATCAAAAGAAATCTAGAGTAGGTACACTGATTTCAGACATACCATATTTCAGAGCAAGGGAAATAATCAGGGATGAAAATGGGCCTTGCAATACAATTTTAAAAGGGTCAGTTCTCCAAAAAGATATAACAGTTCTTAATGTAAGTACATCTGACAGCAGAGCATCAAAAAATGTGAGGCAAAAACTGATAGAACTGTAAAGAAAAATAAACATATATATCCTTGCAGACTATTATACCTGGAGACTTCAAGAGTCCTCTCCGTAATTGACAGATTCTGCTGGCAGAAAACCAAGAAGAGTATAGCGGAATAGAACAGCACCCTCAGTCAACTGAACCTATTGTCGTGTATAGGATGGTCATCCAGTAATAACAGAATATGCATTCTCAAGCTAACCTAGAACCATTCACCAAGACAGACCAAATACGGGACCATAAAGCACATGCAAAGAATTTATAAGAGCCAGGCGCGGTGGCACAGGCCTGTAATCCCAGCGGCTTGGGAGGCAGAGGCAGGAGGATCGCAAGTTCAAGACCAGGGGCAGTCTGCGTAACTTAGCAAGACCCTGTGTCAAAAAAGTAAAAAAAATGGGCTGAGGGTGCAGCTCAGTGGTCCAGCACTTGCAGAGCATGCAAGTGTGAGGCCGTGGGTTCAACCCCCAGTACCGCAAAAAAAAAAAAAAAAAGAACTTACAAGAATAGAAATCCTACAAAGGAATGGTGTCAGACCACAATAGAGTTAAACTAGAAATCAATAATGGAAAGGTCGATGAAAGATCTCAAAATATTTGGAGATTGAACAACACATGTCTATATAACACAAGTCAAAGGAGTCTCAGAAAGATATTTTAAAATATTTTGAACTAAATGAAATATACAGCTTATCAAAATTTGTGAGATTCAATGAAAGAACTTAGAGAAACCTTAATAGCATTAGGGCTGGGATTTAGCTCAGTTGGTAGAGTGCTGCGCTGCAGTCTCTGAGGTCCCGAGTTCAATTCCCAGCACCACAAAAATGGGAGAAAGGCCTGGCAATCCACTCCCAAGGCAATCCCGAAACAGTCAGCCATTGAAAACCCTATGAGGGTCGCTATGAGTCGGATACCGACTCGACGGCACCTAACAACAACAACAATAGCATTAAATTTATATACTTTGTTAGAAGAAGACATATCTAAAATCAGTTATCTAAGCTTCCGCTTTGGCAAACTCAGAAAAGAAGAGCAAGTTAAATCCAAATTAAGCAGAAGAAAAGAATTAATAAAAACTAAAGCAGAAATTAATTAAGTTGAAAATACAAATGAGGAGATTAGTAAAACCAAAAACTAATTCTTTAGAAAAAACAATAAAATTGGTAAGGCACTTAGCCAAGGTAAGCATGAGGGAATATATATTATATAAATACTCTTCTATAAGAAGTCTATAAAAGAATGTTATTTTAAGCCAGGCGTGGTGGCACATGCCTGTAATCCTAGCAACTCGAGAGGCAGAGGCAGGAGGATTGCAAGTTCTAGACCGGAGGCAATCTGCGTAATTTAGTGAGACCCTGTCTCAAAAAGTAAAAAAAAATAGGCTGAGGGTACAGCTCAGTGGTCCAGCACTTGCAAAGCATGCAAGCCCTAAGTTCAAATCCCAGTACCACAAAAAAAAAAGAATGTTATCTTAAAAATTGACTTTTCTGAGTAAAAAGCCTTAAGAAGATTTTCAAATTCCTAATAAGAAAAATTTCTCTTTTATTTGGAGAAAATACCTCAAGGGATCTATCTAGTTATGAAAAGAAATGCCCTTCAGATTATGGCCAACATTGTAGAGTTGGACGTAGATGACTTTTTTTTCTACATAAGAAATAGGAATTTTGGAGCTGTCAACTGACATCTTCAGAAGAATGTAGGGTCTCTGGAAGAAAACTGTAGGAAACAACAGTCTAGAAGACCAAGTGGAAAATTTTAAAAATGTATGGGACCATAGAGAAAAAAGTAGAGTATGAATTAAGTTGATATAATATAGGAGAGGGGGCAGAGTATGTGGCTAACTGGAGAGTCTAGATCTTATTATGAGCACTTAAATTGAAAGGCTTTACAAAACACTCTGTTATCCAGCTAGACATTTGTACAAGTACAAGTAGACCTATGAGCCTCAGTTTTGTAAACCTTTATCTACAGCTTCAATGCAATTCCAGTGATAATCCTGTTAGAGTGGGTGAGAGGAGGAGAGAGAGGCATGAGATGGAGAGGAGAGAGTGAGAGAGAATGCTTCTTGACAAGCAGATTTGAATGTATATATGGAAAAACAAGGCCCCTGAACCAGCTGAGATACTCTGAAAGAAGGGGGAAAATGGGGAAATTGCCCTACTAGGTAACAAGCCTTATTATCAAGCTATTGTAATGAAGATTCTGCATCCTGGACAAAGGATAAACAAATTGACCAGCAGAGCAGAATAGAGCCCAGAAACACTTAGGCATAAACGTGACTCTGATATACGAGAGTGGTGGCAAATGTAAATCAGAAGAGAAACAAGGGGCTAGTCAATAAATGGCATCAGGAAAAGTTGATGTTAGTATGGGGAGAAAATGTACTGCTTTAAATTTTTGAAGGATAATTTAAAGTCTCCTTGGATTAAAGAAACATTTCTTAAATAAGACACAGAAAGCACTAACACAAAGGAATGAGAAAAGTTAACCATATTAAAACGAGAGCTTCTGTTTATCAGAAATTGCCTTAGAGAAATTGAAAATGCAGCCAAAAACTGGCAAAATTCATTTACACACATACAATTAATTGCCAAGACTTACTGTTTATTTACAGAACTACAATAAGAAAAAGATGAGCCAATGAAGGAGTTAAGGACATGCCATTAGAAGACATGAAAAATGTTGTAGTGATTATTTCAAGATGACATCACATGAGGAACTATAACTTCAGAAAGGGCCATTTAACCTGTCTTTTCCTACATGCAGCAAGCCATAAAGATTCTTTGGGGAAAGATGTCCTCTACAAACCAAGGCCAGAAAAGAGCCTTGATCACTAGACGGGCGATTAGGGTAATTCATTGCAGCCCCAATTAACACACTCTTTGAAGTAACCTTATCTTCCACTAGCTTCTATAACCCCCTATATATCTCTTAATGACATCCCTACAATTTACCTTAGTCCAGAAATGCATTTGTCCTGTCATCCCTTAACAGATTATTTTTTGTCTAAAAAATACAAAAGCATCTTGCTTTGGTCTTTTCTTCAGACATCAGGCTCATGTGAGTATCTCCATGTACATGTAAATGTAATAGAATTTATGCTTTTCCTTAATCAAATTATGCATGAATTCAGTTCCTGTTCAGCCAAAGAGCTCTCATAAGGCCTAGGGATATTGTTTACTGTGAGCATGTACAAGACCCTGAATTTGATTCCCCAGAACTTTCCCCCACCAAAAAAACAGAGCCCACATAAGAACTAAGTGGTTGTAGAGGAAATCTCTCTCTCCTATCCAACTCAATCAAAAAAATGGCCAAAAAAATAAATAGGCATTCCCTAAAGAGGAAACGGGAGAAGGACATGGCAATCCACTCCAAAGGCAATCCGGAAACAATCAGCCATTGAAAACAGTATGAGGGTTGCTATGAGTCGTACACACCTCCACGGCACCTAACAGCAACAACAAAGAGGAGTTACATAAGAAAAGTGAACATAAACATATTTTACCCTTATTGTTGACCACAGTAAGATACAATTGTACATCTATTAAGTTGGCAACAATTAAGTCCATTAGCAAAGATTGAAGAAGATGTAGATCATCAATAATGTTGATTATCAAGGACTTTAATACATCCTCGGTTGGAAATGTAAATCAAAGCTACTACTATGGAAAACAGTCTGGAACTACCATGTAAAATGAAGCATTAGGATAATTTATGACCTACATTTCCATTTCTAGGTATGTATGCTATATACCAAACAGGAACACTTGCCTGTGTGAAGTAGGACACATATTAAAGAATGCTTATAGCAGCAGTGTTGAACTAGAAAAGGTGGAAATAACCTACATGTCCATTAGTAAGAGAATGGATAAATTGTGGTATATTCACACCATAGAAGTTCACTTAACATTATGGTTTGAACTGGGGCTAGGGTTTAGCTCAGTTGGTAGAGTGCTACTCTGTGTTCTCTGAGGCTCAAGGTTCGATCCCCAGCACTGCAAAAATGGGAGGACGTGGCAATCCACTCCTGAAGCACTCTCAAAATAATCAGCCATTGAAAACCCTATGAATAGCAGACAAGCACTGACATAGTGCCGGACATGGCACAGTGTTCAGTAGTGTTTCCTTCTGCTGTACATAGGGTCGCTATGAGTTCGACCTGATAAATAGTGGCACCTAACAACAACAACAACATGTTTTAAATATAAAATGTCCCCTAAGGCTTGTATTTGAATGCTTTGTCCCTAGCATGTAGCACTGTTTTAGAAGTAGTCCCAGGGAGTGGGCCTTTGAAGGTAACCCACCGCTTCATTCTAGTCAGTCTCTCTGCTCCTGTCCCCCACTTGGGAAGAGCTCACCTTCGTGCATGCTCCTGCCCCTGTTCCACCAGATCCCCTGAAACTATGAACTAAAATAAATCCTTTGTCCCTTATGACAACAATGCAAAAGCTAACTGACACACTTAGTAAAAGGGAGTAACTTGAGGAAAATGATTCTCATGGCAACATGAGGCACTCCATAGATATACCGTCCACTAAAACTGGTGAAACAAATTTAAGAACTTAAAATGTAAAGTCTCTGGAAATGGTCCTAAGGTTAATACAGCAAGTTAAGAAACATCTGTTCAAGAAAATCTACTAAAATTGAATAAGAAAAGAGAGTGTATGGGCTACTTCAACTAAGACTGACCCCTCCCCACCCCATCCCAGCTCCACGAGATGGGAACTCATTCCACACTGCTACAGCTAAAACACAGGGTTTGCTCTCTGCCAGCCCCTGCCACAGCACTTTCCTATTGGGAGGAATCGTGCTTACGCATTGCTTATCCTGCCCCCACCTGCTTGTTGCTGAGGCTAAGTTCTGTGGGGTGCAGCTGATGGGGAGGCATCTCTCTTTTGCTACCCAGCATTTTCTTGTGATGGAGCCTCTGCCTTGGGCTCTATGCCAGTGAGAATACTGAGGACCTGCTTGCTCTTGTCAACAGCTAGTAAGGCAGCATTTTCCGTGCTGAGAAAAGCAAGAAGAATTGAGCTTACTGTCATCTACTTGCTAGAATGGGGACATCACCATTGTCCCCACTTCCAGCTCCAGACCTCTGGCCTCAGAGGTTTTGCCAAAGGAGGGAGGAGTGTTAAATAGCTACTAGTCTCTTCTCAGAGAAACTGACTTTGTTTTCATTTTCAACAGGAAATGGAGAAATTCAAGTCTAAAGGCCACTCTAAAACAGGTGCATGATGGTACACACCTGAAATCCCAGCACTCAGGAGGCTGAGGCAGGAGGATCACAAATAAGAGGCCACCCTGGGCTACTTGGCAAAACCTAAAAATACAGGTGGAGATGATGGTGAAAGGTAGTTAGGAGAACATTGATAGATTCAATGAAGAGAATGGGTCAAGGCCAAACTATGGGCTAACTGCTTTGCAGAAGAGTACTAGGTAAAAGGACTGCTGTGACAACCCTTCCTGAGATGATAAATACTAAACACCCTCCATGGGAATTATTCCTTCCAGGAAGCCCAAATTTGAATGGCTAATTTCTAGACCAACTTATGTCCCAGATCATTCACAAAAACGATTGGGCCATTAGCTGTAGTTAGTGGAGCTCAGTACTTTGGTGCAATCTAGAAGGGAGACCTAGAGAGAGCTGCCAAAAGTACTGTTATTCCAGGGAGGCTGTGGGCCTACCCAAAGCTGTGTCTCCCTGGGAAGCAACCTCAGAGGCTTAACACTTTTGAAAGGATAGAGTGAGAGATAATCATCACTAAAATAATCCAGCTAGCCACTAAGCTCATTAGAACAACAAGAACAAGCCATAGGGGAAGGGTAAACTAGTTCTTAGCCTTGCTACAATCTAAAATGTCCAGTTTCAAAGAAAATTTTATGAGATATGCAAAAGAAACAAGAAGACATAACCCCACTAGACAAAAACAGGCAACAGAAACCACTTGTGATTGCAGATGGACATCATATTTAATGGGGAAAGACTTCAGAATAGCCATTATAAGTATGATCAAAGAACTAAAGTAATCCATGATTAAAGATTCTAACGTTTCCACTTTTATTATTATTGGAATGCAATTAAGCTACCTAAAGTTATTTAGCCAAATCAAGAATTAAGTAATTTTGCAGTCCAAATAATACCTCCTTTATGCATATAATGCCCTTCATCTTCATTTTTCATCATGAATAAGAAGAATAATCATCTTGGTTGCATTCCTTTGGCTCATGATTAACAGCAAAATAAGGAAAAGTAGGGCCAACCCACTGACCCGTGAGCTCCATGTATAAACAGAAATATACAAAACAATCTAAGATTTATTGGATTTTAAGCTTATTTTTACCTGGTATTTGTCTTTTGGGCTTTGTAGCAAATAATATACTTTATTAATAGCAGTTGAGGCATATGTAAACTATCTCTCCTTGGCACTTTCAAGTGGATGCTGGCTGCTCTTCCATGGTTCTTTGAAAACCACAAAGACTGGGCATGGTGGTGCACGCCTGTAATCCCAGCAACTCAGGAGGCAGAGGCAGGAGGATCACAAGTGCTTGACCAGAGGCAGTCTGTGTAATTTAGTGAGACCCTGTCTCAAAAAGTGAAAAAACGGTCTGAGGGTACAGCTCAGTGGTACAGCACTTAAAAGCATGCAAGCGCAAGACCCTGGGTTCAACTCCCAGTACCACAAAAAAATAATAATAATAAAGAAAGAAAGAAAAGAAAAAGAAAAAAAGAAAACCACAAAGAGGTATGTTTTCTAGGCAGAACACCATTTTCCATTCTGTTAAGTTCTTTCCTACTGAATTCCTTTAGCCTTATCATTCTTTAGTTCTCAGTACCATGGGTCTTTATTCTTACCATTCACATTCCATGTCTATTACCTGGAATTGCTTCAGTTTTAAAATCTCAGATTTCAGAATCCCCGTATCAGACAACAACTTATTAAGTATCCTTCCACTTCATCTAATACTCATCATGTCTGTTCTGTGACTCATAAAAACTTCTAGTCTCAACTATTCTATCATTCCCATGCTCCACCCTCTGGATCTTCTTTCTTCCCTGTGGCCACAGGGTTTTGTCATTTTGTCCCTCTAATAACTACTTGCAGATATCTTTCCTCTTTGTCCCTCTTATTGAACTTAACTGCTAATTGCTTGGGAAATCACATGATTGTGCAGATTAGAACCACTAAACTCATCATCTTCAACTTCGCCAAGATCCTCCAGATCATTTACTTACCAGCTTTTTCCCATCTCCTTATCTGTTCCTCTGAACTTCTGTTCCTTTTTTCAACCTTTTTATTTTATCATATCGTATCCTTCCTGTTTTCTGTATTAGATATTTTCATTTTTAAATAGATTTTTAAATATCTCCATTTTAATTTCTAAAATAAGCAAATATAAAAACGTAATCCATGCAAATGTGACCTATGTAAACAAATGCTCTTTGGGGACCCTAATAATTTTTAAATAATGTAAAAGGTCCTTTAAGGGGCCTTATAGATGCATTACCCTGATCTCTGCCTATGTTCATGTCTGTCTGTATCTCCAAATATCCCTTTTTTATAAGGACACCAGTCATACTGCATTAGGGTTCACACTAAGAACCTCATTTTAACTTAAGTACCCTTGTAGTGATCATGTCTCCAAATACAGTCACACCCTGGAGTCACATCTCTTATTAGTTTTGTGTCTCTGGAACATCCTGACAATTTTTTAGGTTACTTCAGCCAAGGTGTTAAAGTGCATATTTCGACACCAAAATATCCACACAGATTGTCACCTGCTGTTTCCTGCAGATGCATATGAGTACAGTGCTCAGGTGGTCACTCTATAATCTCTCCAGCGAAACATTTTCTAGGGTTCAATGTTTGGAAGGAGTTTTGAAGTCTGGACGTTCAAATAGCTTCGCACAGGCTTTGGTGAGCGCCACCCCTTACTGTATCACAGAATAGCAGGAGTGTGTGTGTGTCTGTGTGTTTCCTTCTTTAATGGTTGAGTTTGAGTTTAGCTTTTTTTTTTTTTTTTTTTTTTGGTGGTAGTTGGGGCTGAACCCAGGGCATCACGCTTGCATGCTCTGCAAGTGCAGGACCACTGAGCTGTACCCCCAGCCCATCTTTTACTTTTTGAGACAGGGTCTCGATAAATTACACAGACTGCCCCTGGTCTTGAACTTGGGATCCTTCTGCCTCCATCTCCCAAGCTGCGTGTGCCACCGCACCCAGCCCTTAAGTTTAGCTATTTTTAACTGAATAAAACCATAAGTCAAGGAATTCTTCATATGCTTCCCATACGATCTAACAACCTTTCCAACTTTCCCACTGTTTTTATTTTGTTTTTGATTTTTTAACCTTTTTTTCTTTGTTTTTTGAAACAAGGCCTCGTGTATCCCAGGATGCCCCCAAACTCATGGTCCTTCTTCCTTGGCCTCCCAATGGGTAGGACTATGGACATGCACCATCATACCCAGCTTCCAGTGCTTTTTCATTGTTAACACTGCACCTTGCCCTCTGCACCTAGTTCTTCCACTTGCGCCTTTCTTCTTTTTCTCTCTGCGCTTTTTTTTTTTTTGAAACCTACAAATAGTCTCATGTCTTTGATATCTTGAAAAATTCTCAGACATTAGAAATATAAATTTAAGAGTCTTCAGAATACAAGTGCCATTTAAAGATAAGATAGGTACTTCAGGATGTCTCAAAAGGGAGTTTACATAAAGGGAAGGGGAGAGGTGACAACAGTAGATGGAGATGGAAATGAGATCAAGAGATGATTTTTTGATACCTGGCCTGGTGGTGCACACTTGTAATTCCAGCATGTCAGGACGTGGAAGCAGGAGGATCTCAAGTTCCAGGCCAGAGGATAAAAACAATTTTGAATGGTCTGGAGGTTACAGCTCAGTGGCAGAGGACTTGCAGAGTATGTGTGTGGCCCTGAGTTCAACCCCAAGTACCATTAAAAAAAAAGGATTTTTTAAAAGATGAGATTAAAGTATTATTATAATTATTATTAGGTAGTTAGTGGAGGAGACAAGACAGCTTTAGAACAGAGGCCTTGAGAAGACAAAGGAAGGGTGCAAGTACAGCCCAAGTTTGGATTAGCTTGGAGAGCTCCTCCCTAGCAGGGGAGAAAAGGATATCTTGTAGGAGTATGTTTTCTTCTTTCTTTCTTTTATTTTGTTTTGTTTTTATAATACTTGGGGGTTGTACCCAGGGCCTTGCACATGGTTTGCAAGTGCTCTACCACTGGGCTGCTCCCCCAGCCCATTTATGTATTTTTTTATTTTGAGTCAGGGTCTTGCTGAGTTACACAAGCTGCCTCTGGCTTTGAACTCGCAAACCTCCTGCCTCTGCCTCCTGAATCACTGGGCTTAAAGACATGTGCCTCCGCATCAGGCCCTATCATCTGTTTCTATTTGTGGAAATTTGTTTATCATTTGTTCCTATTTTCCCAGTGAATTAAAAAGCATTCATCAGCTCCATTAAGATAGTGGAAGTATTGGAAGTTCACAGAAATAGCCATCCAAAAAAGAGTTGAGGGAGTGAGAAGTAACCTTATTAGAGTTCCCCTTAGGGTTATTGATTATAAAGTGAGTTTATTCAGCGTGGTCATGGCTAGTGTTCTACCATGTTCAGCGGCACGGGTGCTGGTATGGCTCAGGCAGAGAGTGGGATCTAAGCAGGGCTGGAATTAGCCAAGAGCCTGTGCCACTGTGAAAGGAGAGGAAGCTGTTGTGAGTAAAGGGATGATTATAATGGTTGACTATGGATCATGAACCAGGCAGGGAGGTAGAACATGAGTAAGTGAGGACTAATGAAAAAGGTGGAGGAGTCAGAGAGCTCACAGGGCCGGATGGAAGCAGCCTGCATACAGGAAGAAGAAAGAAGAGTGGGCACTGCTAGGTTGTGCAGTTGAGAGCACAGATCCTGAGTGGACAGAAGCTGAGTGAATACCAGCTTGATCACTGAGCAGAGTGTTGCCAGGGAAAGTTACTGAAGCCCTTTGAGCCTAGGTTTCTGCATCAGTAAAATGGTAACAAAAGTATTTACCTTGAAGTGTCATTAACATTGAGAATATAATACAAGCAAAGTGCAGAGGCCTTGGCACACAGGAAGCTCTGAAATTTTAGCTATTTTTATACGGTTTTACTAGGAGAAAATGCAAAAATATTAGCAGTTGTTATAGTTGAATTCTCCAATTGTGGATGAATTGGGGGTTTTAAAAAATCTTTTCAATGTCTTTTTAAAAATTTATAATGTGTACAGTATAATGGTGCATGGCTGTCATCCCAGGGACTCAGGAGGTGGAGCCAATGGGATTGAAAGGTTGAGGCCAGCCTGCAAAACTTAGCAAGACCCTGTCTCAAGATTGAAAAAGAGGACTGGGGTGCAGCTTAGTGATAGAGCACTTGCAAAGTACACAAGAACCCCTGGATTCAGCCCCCGAGTACTGCAAAATAAATAAAATTAGTTTGACTGGAAAATTGTACACTTCAGAGGTTCAAAATGGATAGCTTTCTAAAACATGAATGTAATTTTTTAAAATCAATGAAAACAAAAGGAAACATAATCATGTGAAGAAAGAAATATGTGGCACAAATCAATACTTGATGCAGACAACTAAGATAATTCAAAGTGGTTGTAAGATTTTATGTGTATGAAATAGGGTGAATGAAACTGAAAATAGGCTCTTGCCAAAAAAACAAACAAACAAACTATAGCATCTTTGTGTTCAGACTTAGAATTCTTTGGCTGGTGATTTTAATTTAAGGATATTGACTAAAATTTCAAACTTTTTTTATTTCAGTGTTGGGGACTGAACGCAGGGCCTTAAGAAGGCAAGGCAAGTGCTCTACCGCTGAGCTAAATCCCTAGCCCTAAAATTGTAAACTTTCATTTCTTATAAATATTTAATTTTTTGTCTTGTAAGTGATTTTCTTCCTTAATGCAAGTTGAGTTTTACCAAGGAATATGGGTACTAAATAATGTTTCTTTTTTCTATAGGTAAAACTTCAGTCAAGAGTCTGGCAAAAAAGGTAAGCAATGTGGGGACAGATGTTTAATTCTTTGTTTAGAGTAAGACAGAAATGACCTTATATAGTTAAACTGAAAGATTTTAATCTGTGTTTTCAAAGGATCTTGAAGATATACTGGCAGGAATCAAAAAAGCTAGTTGTGGATCAACTTTTTTTAGAGACCTTGGCGATAAAGGTAATTTTCATTTGTTTTTAAATTTCTAGTTCTGTGTTTATTTAGGTGAGGTATTATTAGGGAATTATGTAATAACAATGCATGTTATTTAATAGGTGTTTTGGTGGTGGTGGTGGTGTGTGGGACTGGAGAGCTAAACCCAAGGTCTAGCACATGCTTTGTAAGTGCTCTACTACTGGACTCCACCCCCAGCCCATTTTTATTTTTTTAATTTTGGGAGAGGGTCTCACTAAGTTACACAGGCAGCCACTGGCATCAAATTCATGATCCTCCTGCCTCGGCCTCCCACGTCACTGGTGTTATAGGCATCTGCCACCATGCCCAGCTAATAGGTGTTTTTGAATCATGATAAAATATTCATTAAATTGCAAATAAGTTGTTCTTTGAGCAATTAAACATAAATTATTAAACCATCAGTGTTAATTAAAACCTGAGCAGATATGAGGTAGAGTTAGAAGATGAGACATAAATCTAAATTTAAAAACATGAGAAGGCTACAGAGAGAGTCCAGAGGGCAGCGCCGTGTAAGGGAATAGATGGTGTTGAAAGTCCCAGGGAATGAGACCAGAGCAGAATGACCAGAGAAGCAGAGGAGAACCAGGAAGGTGTTATCCTGGGGGCCAGGACAAGACCTACTAAAGAAAGGAGGCATTATCAAATCTGTAAAAATGAAGTACATTAGGGGGTGGAGTAAGTTCAGACTGAGAACTGACTGATAGATTAAGCAGCAGGAAGCCAGGCACCGTGGCATATACCTGTAATCCCAGTGACTTAAGAGGCTATAGCAGAAGGATCCTGAGTATGAGGCCAGAGGCAGCCTGTACAACTTAGCAAGTCCCTGTCTCAAAATGAAAAATAAAAATGAAAAAGTTGTGAAGATGCTACTCAGCTGCACAGTACTTACCTAGCATGTGTGAGACCCTGGCTTCAACTCCTACTAACTAAAAAGAAAAGGAAAAAAAAAAAAAATTAGTAGCAGGAAGTACTTGACCTGTTAGCAAACACAGATCAGTGAAGGCATGGGATCAGAAGCCACATTGCAGGACTTTGGGGAGTAGGTGGGGACCTGAGACAAATAAGTGCAGACCACTTGAGAGAGCTGGGCATGTGTGGAGGAATTGGAGGCAGGCACTGGGGTGGAGACAAAGCTGGGGAAAGGTTGGTTTCATTTTGATGGAGAGACTTGAGCATGTTTCTTGTTGGTGAGAGGGAGAGGTGGACAATGTAAGAGTCAGGAAACATGAACAGGACAAAATCTGGAAAACAGGAGAGTAGGGATTACCTCCTGAGCTCAGGTGGGAGGACCAGCAGGCCTCTAGGAAGGCCAGTGTGCCTCAGTGTTTCCATTGCATCAGAAAGGAAGGATGAATAGACCTGTGTTTATGAAGATATTTGCAAATTAGTGACAAAAAGTCAGAGGCAGATGTTTTAGTGTAGCCTTTATTTTCTTTATTAAGTAGAGGTAGTAGAGCTGAACTTCATGGAGGAAGAAGATTTGAAGAGTACTCTATGACAAGGAAATACAACTGAACTGATGAGAGAAACAGAATGATTTCTGGGAAGCCTTAAGTGACCAGAAGAGAATGTAGGTCATGAAAGATTAGTGCCGTCAAGGGCCAGGCACGGTAGCACACATCTGTAATTCTATTGATTCAGGAGGCAGAAGCAGGAGGATGGCAGGTTTGAGGCTAGAGGCAGCCTGCATAACTTAGTGAGACCCTGTCTCAAGATAAAAAATAAAAAATGGGCTTGGGAATGCAGTTCAGGAAGACCTGAGAAATTTTAACTAATGTGCCATGGAATCTAAGCAGGATATTAGAGGAGAAAGTAAAATAGGAATAGAAATGAAAGGAACAAAGTCAAAAAGACAAGGAAAAAAAGCTACCAATGAGGTTGAAAAATAGATATAGTGGGTAAAAGACAAAAATGGAAAGAGAACAGTTGGATTTGAAAAATAACCACTTAAAAATGTTCAAAATAAGCTAGAGGCGTGGCTCAATGGTAGAGTACTCACCTAACATGTGCGAAGCACTGGGTTCAATTCCCAGCCTCCCAAAATATGTAAATGAATACTCCATACTTAAGCTTTTAATCAGTCATTGCTTATTGTTGATAAATACCAATTTCTGTCCATCTTCAGTGCATCAGTGTCGAGTGGGCTATATAGAATTTAATTATATTCTAGAAATATTAGTTCCTTATACAAAAGTATCTAATTATCTTTACATTGCACTATCCAACCCCTGACTAGCTTCTTTCCAATCACCAGACCGTTCCTATATACTATAAAAGGATACCAGTCTTCTGAATTTTTCCTGTGGGAATTTACTGAAATGTTATCTGCTATGATATGGTTAAAAGTATGTGTTTCCCAATCAATAGACTCAAATTCAAATTTTTCCAAGTTTATGACCTGCAGAAGTCACCTATTCTCTTCCATCCTCACTTTTATCACCTTTAGAAATAGATAGTAATGCCTTTTTTATGGGCTTATTGAAAGAATTTAATAAAATGTTTTTAGTTTTTCTAGTGTTTGCTAGTACATCGCCTGCAGCTGTACCACTGTGGCGTCCAATCCCATTATATCTCAGAAGCTAATCAGGGTCGGGCTTGGTTAGTACTTGGATGGGAAACCGTGTGGGAAGAGTAGGTGCTGTAAAGTTGGAAGAAGGACCTGGCAGCCCACCCCCAAAACAATCAGCCATTGAAAACCCTATGAATAGCAGAGAAGCACTGACAGTACTGTTTTGCCTATTGTACATAGGGTCACTATGAGTCGGACACTGACTTGATGGTTCCTAACAACACCACCAACTAGTACATAGCCCTAAAAAATGTGACTAAAAGCATGGACTTTAAAGCCTGGCTTGGAGACCCAGCTTTATTAGTTAGCTATGTAACCTCAAGCAAGCAAGTTTTCTCACTGTGTGTTTGGCACATTGTAAATTTATAATTCAAATATTATAATGTCTGTGTTTTTTGAAAGATCTAATATTTCTTGAGTGTTAGCCCTTTATTAGTGAATTTGTAAAGTAAAATAAATAGTATATTTTAAATCACTATAAATATTTTGTAAGACTTTAGGAAATTATTATTAATTTGGTACTTTGGAATAGATTTTAAGGATAGTATTTAAATCCAAACCACCAATATTTGATCAAAGCTTTGACACCAAGTATCTTCTCGTGACACATACTTTTCTCACAATGTTTTGAGGTTTTTAAGAAATATCTTTATCACTTATGAAAGCTTTGGTAAAGTATATGGCAATAAACTCAATATTTTATGATTATTTGGGTTTATTTTCCTGAAGTAAAGGATAGAAAGAGTTCTATAATAATTTTGACCTAATGGCAGAAAATCAGAATTGGAGTTGGTTAGTTTTGTGTTTTTGTTGTTAGGTGCTGTTGAGTCAGGTGCAACTCATAGCGACCCTATGTATGACAGAATGAAACACTCCCTGACACTGTGCCATGCCAGGCACTGTGTCAGTGCTTCTCTGCTACTCATAGGGATTTTGATAGCTGAGTGTTTCAGGAGTGGGCTGCTGGGTCCTTCTCCCAAGCCTACAGCACCCAGTAATCCCAGGCAGTCTCCCATCCAAGGACTAACCAGGCAGACCCTGCTTAGCTTTGGAGATCCTACCAGATTGGACACCAGGGTGATATGGCTATATATAATGTGATTTTACAAATTCTATTAATTTTTTTTCAAGGAAATTCAAAAATAAAAACTGAAATGAGAAGTTTAAATCACTTTAAGAAAACAGCAAAACTGACCTACAGTACTTGAAGAAAGCCCCATTTCAAGGCCCTTAGATGTACATGGTGCTTACAGAGAGAACACCAGGCTGGTGCAGCTCAGCAGTGGGTTGCTCACCTGTGGTGAGCACAGCCATAGATTCCATCCCCAACACCACAGATGGCTACCTTTTCACGGGGCACCATCCACACTCCCCTGACCACTAAACAATTTGCCATTCACTGGCAGCAGTATGAACATGATTAAAGAAGCTACTAGACTTCTTGCTCCTGTTTTTTCCCTTTTGTTATACTCTACTGTCTGATTTCTAATCTTTGCTAATTAAAGCATAAATTCTGAAAGAGGAAAAATTTATGTGGTTAGTTTCATATCCCCTGGTGCCCAGTTACCTAAACATTCTCTAGTATATACCAGATTGTTGTTGTTGTTGTTGTTAGGTGCCGTCGAGTCGGCATCCGACTCATAGCGACCCTCATAGGGTTTTCAATGGCAGACTGTTTCGGGATTAACTTGGGAGTGGATTGCCAGGTCCTTCTCCCATTTTTGCAGTGCTGGGAATTGAACTCGGGACCTCAGAGACTGCAGCGCAGCGCTCTACCAACTGAGCTAAATCCCAGCCGTATACCAGATACTCATCTAAAATTAATTGCAGGGTAATTATAGTTTATTCTGGTCTATTTCAGTGAGTCTCGAGTATTTTTGCTGCTATTGTTTTATTTTCATGATACTGGAGATCGGACCCAGGACTTCACACATGCTAGGCAAGCTCTCTAGCACTGAGCTACACTTCTAGCCCAAGTATTTTTGCTATACAACTTTAGTTAGCCTTTTTGAATACTCAAGTATGAAGACTACTTTTTTCATGTGTTTCATGGCTTTACAGACCTCTTCATTTGAGAACTGTCTACTCAGTTCCTTTGCCCATTTGTGTATTGGGTTATTTGTTTTTGGGGGGAGTTTTTTCTTGAGTTCTTTATAATTTCTAGTAATTAGACCTTTGTCTGATGTATGAAATTTGTGAAGATTTTTTCTCATTCCCGTGGGGGTTTCCTTGACTCTGTTAATTGTTTCTTTTGCTATGGAGAAGCTTTTTAATTTCATGTAATCCCATTTATCTATTCTTGTTGCAATTTCTTGAGCAATTGGAGTCCTATTAAGGAAATACTTTCCTATGCCTATATGATGGAGTGTATTGCCTATCTTGCCTTCTATAAGTTTTAAAGTTTCTGGTTTTATGTTGAGATCTTTTATCCATTTTGAGTTAACTCTCGTGTATATTGAGAGATGCAGGTCAGCTTTCATTTTTCTGCATGCGGATGACCATGTTTCCCAGCACCATTTATTGAAAAGCCTGTCCTTTTTCCAGTTTACTTGCTTTGCTCCTTTGTCAAAAATAAGGTGGCTATAGGTGTGTTGAGTTATTTCTGTGTCTTCTGTTCTGTTCCAGATGTCTTCGGGCATATTTTTGTGCCCGTACCAAGCTGTTTTTGCTACCACTGCCCTATAGTATAGCTTGAAGTCAGGGATTGTGATTCTACCTGTATTAGTTTTGCAGCTTGAGTGTTTTGGCTATATGTGGTCTTTTGTGGTTCCATATGAATTTTTGGATCATTTTTTCTATTTCTGTAAAGTCAGTCAGTGGAATTTTAATGGGTATTGCGTTAAATCTATAGATTGCCTGCAGCGGTAGCCCTGTGGCATCCGATCCCGTCAGATCTCAGAAGCTAAGCAGGGTCAGGCCTGGTTAGTACCTGGGTGGGAGACCGCCTGGGAACACCAGAAGCTGTAGGCTTGGGAGAAGGACCTGGCAACCCCCTCCCAAAAATCAATCTGCCATTGAAAACCCTATGAACAGCAGAGAAGCACTGACAATAGTGTTTCCCCTGTTGTACAGAGGGTCACTATGAGTCGGATACCGACTCGACAGCACCTAACAACAACAACATAGATTGCTTTTGGTAGGATAGCCATTTTTACTATATTAATTCTCCCTATCCAGGAGCAGGGGAGGTATTTCCATTTTTCAGTGTCCTCTGCTATTTCTTTCGTTAATGTTTTGAAATTTTCCCTGTAGAGATCTGAATGGTCTTTGGTTAGATTGATTCCATGGTATTTAATTTTCTGGTGGGCTATCGTGAATGGTATTTTTCCTGAAATTTCCTTCTCTTCCTGTTTGGAATTGGTGTAAAGAAAAGCTATTGATTTTTGTGTGTTAATTTTATAGCCTGCGACTTTGCTGAAGGAGGTAATTAGTTCTAGCTGCAAGAGGGTAAGAGGGAACCTATATGAATAATGTACAACAAAATGCATATATGGAAATGTCACAATGAAAAGCCTGTCACATTAATGAATCACATTAAGGTGTACATTAAAAATTTCCAATAAAAAAAAGTATGAAGACTACATGTTTTAAAAATATTTTCCAATTAAAACTTTTCAGTAACCTATATTTATTTTCCCTGTTAGGATTAGTCTGTATTATTTTAGCAAAAAATTAAATTCATTTAGCAATAATGCTTTAGTAGATTTTAGAAATAATGCATCAACCATTTATCAACACACAGATGAAAACTTGAAATTGCCATGCTGGACACTGTGGCACACACCTGTGATCCGAGTGACTCAGGAGGCTGAGGCAGAAGGATTCCAGGTTTGAGGCCAGAGGCAGCCTTGCAACATAGGCAAACCCAGCCTCAAAATAAGAAATAAAAAAGGGAATTGAGGTTCAGCTCATTGGGAGAGCACTTACCTAGTATGCACAAGGCCCTGGGTTGAACCCCCCAGTATGTGAATTAATTAATTAATCTAAAAACATGAAATTATCATCCTATTTTTACTTTTTTTCCATCAGAACAGTTCCTTTTGAACTATTTCTAAGATATACTAGAGGAAAATTCTGCCTCCTATTGAGCAACATTTTATGAGCTTAATATTTACTGACTTGCAACTATATAGAATATTTTTCTAGGTGGCACACACCTGCAATCCCAGCAGCTCGGGAGGCGGGGCCAGGAGGATTGCAAATTTGAGACCAGAGGCAGTTTGTGTAACTTAGGGAGACCTTGTCTCAAACAAGTAAAAAAAAAGGGGGGGCTGGGGGTACACCTCAGTGGTCTAGCACTTGCAAAGCATGCAAGCGTGAGGCCTTGGGTTCAACCCCCAGTACCGCAAGAAAGATTTTTTTAAAAAAAGAATATTTTTCCTTTTCCTATACTCAGAATCATAGATAATTAGTAAAATTCATTATGAATTATACTATATGCAGGGAGGAATTTGACAGACTTGTTAAGGCATTTTTTTTCTTTACATAAAGGAGAAAAGAACTCTCCACCACCTCTCCTGCCACATCTGCATCCTCCATCTATATCCATCTTCTCTACCTTCGTGGTCATTGTGGTTCTCTCCTTTTAACAAAGATCTGTCTTTATGTTTACCCCAGGCCTCTTCTCATACTGTCTGGTGACTTTGCTACTTTGGTGTTAGTCCCTCTTTCTATCACATCACACCGCCGCTCTCTTTCTACAGTGTACTTCCTATCATGTGAAAAGTTGTCAACATCTTCCATTTCTAAAAGGAAAATAAATTCTTCTTTTGGCCCACTCCTTCCATCCTTTTCTCACGAACTGAGTTCCCATTCACACCTCCCATTCATTTTTCAGCCCATGTCAACCTGGACCCTCCACCATGGGCACTGTTCCATCAGGATGACCAGTGGCCACCTTGTTACCAAATCCAATGAAGAAACATCTTCTCAGCTGACATGATCCCAGCAGTGTTTCATACTGTTGGATACCTTCACCTCAAAATAGTCTTTCACCATTCTAGTTGTTTCTTCTTTTTCTCCTTTGATTAAATTCACCAACCCAGTCCTTGTGGCACAGGCCCATAATCGCAGCACTTTGGAGGCTGTGGCAAGAGGATCACAAGTTTGAGGCTAGCCTGAGCTACATAGCAAGACCCTGACTCAGAAAAAAAAGAAAGAAAGAATTTCAACAGGTACCACCTAAAGTGAAGAAACAAACCTTCTCATTCTAGTAGGGTGCATTTGAAGGATGGGGCAGACTATTCAGTCCTAACAGAGCCATGAGAAATTCTTACTCTCACAAGAGATAATGAGAGGAAGAGACAATTTGGCAAACTTAAAAGTGGGGAGACTACTTGCCAGATGATGAGTGACATTTTTGTGATATGAATATGATGAGGAAGTGGCAATTTCAGAAAGCAATAAGCAAAAACATTTCCACTTCTTGACATGAAGAAGACAATGAATAGTAATAACGAGTTTATGTGAAGTGGTTAATGGAAGCTTTCAAAGCTACAACAAGACTTGCAACAAGCTAGAAAGTCACTTCACTTTAAATGTAATCCTGATTATTCCAGAAGAAGAAAAACCACCTGTAGATGTTCTTTAGTCTCTCCTTAGAATTGAGACCAGTGTTGTTTTCCTCTGCTTGCAGAAGCAGATTTTGGATCAGTTTCCCATGTTGGTAGTTGAAGAGTCAGGAGAGGTTCTCAGCTCTTCACGGTCTCCATCAGAGTGTAGTCTGCTGAGAGTCAGGCCTCTGGTCTCCAGCAGGAGGACTGTGCATTTATTTCTTTTCCAACTTGGTTGCTTTAAATCCCATACAGGAAAAAAAAAATAGATATTTGTTTTCATAGGATACTGAGGAAGACTGTCAGTAATGTCATTTTATTTATTTTCTTTAACTTTCAGTTGCAGAGAAATAGACAGAGACAGACACTGGCTTTCTATCAGGGAGCCTACACACAAATTTTCCTCACTGGATGTTTCCCCCTGTTCTTTCCATAGCTGGGAGGATATTTATGTTCTCAGAATTTCTAGGAGGAGATTCTTGAGGGAGGATTAAAACCCAGTATTTCTGTATGATGGGGAAAAGGGCCTTCAAGAGGAACTATTAGGAAAATAAACAGAGGGTGGAAGCCCTCTGTTTAGCAGGAAGCTAGCTAGTTTGTTAGTTTTCCTTAGGGAAAGTCCATAAGGATATATGCATATCCTTAGGAAAGAGGATGATCACAGGGGAGACAGGACTCTAAGAGGACCTAGAGGCATTGAGTGACAGCAAGGATAGATAATAGCGATAGCATTTGTTTCAAAGTCAGAAATTAAAGAATAAAAAATGTACATCGGGTAGCTCTAGAAGACAAATTAAACTTACCCTCCTACCATTCAGACAGGAGTATGTAGAAAACAGCCTCCTTTGATAAAGGACTAAGGAAATCAGAACAGAAAATATAGCTTAATGATGATAAGGGCAGTACAACTGAGGGAAAAGATGAAGCAGAGCAGTAGAGTTAGAAGCGTCAGGAAAGGGCAGAGTGAAAGCCGCTCTCCATTTTTCCCGATGCTGGCTCCCCTTCACTTGGCTTTCCGCTATTTGTTTTCTCCTGCTCTGACTGGGTCTCAGCCCTGGTCCTTTACCTTCTCTATCCCTCCAGCGCATCTGCATGACCACCCTCCAGCTGGGAGAAGAGTGTCTCCAAGAGGCACTGTTGGCACATACCTATAATCCCAGCGGCTCGGGAGGCGGAGGCGGGAGGATCGCAGGTTCTAGACCAGAGGCAGTCTGCGTAACTTAGCGAGACCCTGTCTCAAAAAAGTTAAAAAAAATGGGCTGGGGGCGCAGTTCAGTGGTCCAGCACTTGCAAAGCATGTAAGCGCGAGGCCTGGGTTCAACCCCCAGTACCACAAAAAAAAGGGGGGGGGGCGCATCACCGTCTGAACCCATGGGATCTCAGAATTCATGTGAAACCCATAGTTTATAAGCTTTTTAATACCTGCTTCATCTATAAAGCAGAAGCACTAGTACCTGCTCCTAGGTTAGGGTGGGAACGACAAATGTAAACCATCTGGCACAGCCTGAAATCAAGTGGCAGTAAAAGGTCCCTTTTACTATTAGGGAAATCATGTGCCGTAAGTTGTCTCGGTCTCTGAAACCACACTGTCCTGTTTGTCTTTGTACTTGTCTTTCTGTCATTGACTCTCTTCCTCTTGCTGCCTATTAAACATTAGTACTTCTGGAAAATCTGTCCTTCACTTTCTGCTCTTCTTCAGCCTCTTTGGTTTTAGCATTGTTGAGATAACTCTCAAATCTCTTGCACAGTCTCCAGCCCAGGCTACTTTCCTGAGCCTCTGACATCTGAATATATAAACCAGCTCCTAGACACCTACTTCTATATCTCTCAGTTACCTTGAGTTCAGCATGTCCCAAACATCACCATCTTACCCCTTCAGCAGCTCGCTGTGTTCTCAATTTCATTTAGTAGTCACCTTTCACCCAGGTCACCCAAACCCAGGAGGTATCGTGCATGGAACTCTTTCTGTCTCTTTCTTTGTCCCTCCCATCCTCCACAGGCAGAAACAAAGTCTTTCTAGTTTGGCATCCCAAAATTTTGTTGAACATGTCCTTTCTTCTTACCTCTGGAGAGCTTACAGAAATGGATCGAAAGTACTTGTCACTGAGGAAGCAGAATCCAGTTTCCAGGGCTGTGGGTGCAACTCTGCATGGAGCACCTGCCCAGCCTGGGCCAGCCCTTGTTTCCATCCCCAGCTCCACAGGAAAACCCAGCTCCCTTAGCCAAGTCTGTGACCTTTGGTGACCTGAGCCCACACCAACATGTCCCTTCTTCTCTGATGTGGCTGCACACACTGTGAGTCAGCTTTTGTGTCACCGTGACAAAACAACCAACAGAAAACCCTAAGGAGGAAAGCTCAGAGGACTTCTGGCTGTGGTAGCAGGCTGTGGCGGAGTACTTCACATCAGGAAGCAGAGAGTTTACCAGCCTGCCTCCCAAAGTGCCACAGCTTCCTGGTATAGCACCACCACCTGGGGTCCTAGCATTCGAACACATGACCTTTGGGGGACATTGTGGATTCAAACCATAACACATACCATGCTGTGTCTGCTCATGCTTCTGTGCTTTGCTATGCTGTTCCTTTTGCCTGTGCTGATTTCTCTCGTCTTCTGCGTTCTAGTCTTCCTACTTGCAGCCTTCTCCTGATGGAGAATTAGCCTGGGTCTCCCGCTTTCCCATGAACTGTTTTTGACTTCTTTAATGGAAAAGCTTTGTTCCCTTCCCGTGTTCTCCTTAGTCTTCTTGTTCCAATTCACTTGTTGTGGTTAGGTGCCATCAAGTCAGTGTCCAACTCATAGCGACCCTCATAGGGTTTTCAATGGCTGACTGTTTCCGGATTGCCTTGGGAGTGGATTGCCAGGCCCTTCTCCCATTTTTGTGGTGCTGGGAATTGAACTCAGGACCTCAGAGATTGCAGCACATTGCTCTACCAACTGAGCTAAATCCCAGCCCTCCAATTCACTAAGTTGCTTATTTATGTGTCTGACACTGAAAACTCCAAAGGGAAAAGACTGTGCCTTTCTTCTGTTCCTTTCCAAGATCTAAGCGCTGTGTCTGGCACATGGCATGTGCTCAATAAAAATTTTTAATTGAACAAATAAGTGAAACAAAACAACAGAATTGATTATTAAATTGTGAGAGATCATCACAGCAGACATGCTGAAATTCTTGTCTGTCTTGTCTATAATATTGTGATCTGATAGTAGCTACAAAAAAAGTTTTCATAAGTATAATAGGAAAAATCTTTGAGGAAAGATTTAAGTTGCTTTTTCTTTCTGAAATACATGAGTTGAAATGTACATGTCCAACTTAAAAAAAAACCACTAATGCAAGTATTTATTTTATAGGAAAGATTTAGCAGGCATTCTTATTTAGGTATACTTCATTGTTGATATTAATGAAATTATATGAAGAAAAAAAGAATTTAAAACTTAGCTACATTTAGGACAATATAAGATATTCTATTTCATCACATATAAGAACTATCAAAATTTGTAGTGTGTCATAACTAGCAAAAGGTAGTACCTTCTTGAAATAAAATAATTCACCCACCATGTATTAATATAAATTGTTAGTCATAGTTATTATTTATTTTTAAAACTTAGCCAAATTCTCAATATAACACCATCCTCAAGGTGTAATACTGAACATAAATTGAGATGTGTTATAAGATATCAATGTACTCCTATGATAGATGGGATGATCCAACCTCTTTGGGAAACAGGGTTCTCAAAATTCCATTCAGTAACATCTATCTTAAAAATGTTTCTGGAAGAAACATAGTAACAATTTATTCATCTCTTTTAGTGGCCCTTATGGATTCCTTGACAAATTTTTGTTTTGTTAGGTGCCATCGAGTTGAGTCCAACTCATAGCAACACTATGTACAGCAGAACAAAACACTCCCTACCACTGTGCCATGCCCAGCACTATGTCAGTGCTCAGCTATTCATAGAGTTTTCAATGGCTGATTGTTTTAGGATTGTTTGGGAGTGAGCTGCCAGGTCTTTCTCCCATTCTTGAGGTGCTGGGGATCAAACCCAGTGCCTCATAGAGTTCAGAGAAGCACTTTACCAACTGAGCTAAACCCCAGCCCAAGAAATTTTTAAATATAAATATTTAAGATATTTCAGTGTTTGGCATGCAGATTTGAAGCATTGCCATTTAACAGCATTTGTTTTACAATTAAATATGACAAATGTTTATTAAAGTTTTTCTCCTGTAAGTATTCTCACCTGTCAATTTTCTTTAAAAGCATTTTCAGAGGGCAGGTGCCAAGAATGCTGTTGTAGAACTATTTTATTTATCATCTATCTTGAGACTGTAAGGTGCTATTTATATACTTTCTCAACTCTGTTTATTTAAGTTTTTTATTGAAGTCAGTGTTTCAAAGAAAGACCCTGGCATTTTCTTTCTCAAACATTGCCCTTGATAAAAGGACACTTTTCCTCTGTTGAAAGAGAGACGAGCAAGGCTTCCTTGGGCCCCAGGCCCAGTGCACTCTAGCAGTGTGGCCGTGGTTTTGGCTTTGCAGTATTCCTTTGAAAGTGAGAAAAGTGCTCATCCACATTTCTGAGCTGCCAAAAGATGAAATATGTTGATCCTTCCACTAACATTAGGGCATTTCTCCCAGGTACAAGATGTGACAAAACACATTTAACTCATTGCTCCTTCATAGAAACTCTGAATAGAAAAAAACTATCTGTAGACTTACTGTCTTTTACTAGTAAAGAGAAATTTACCTGCTCCAAAATAAAGACAAAAAGATGGTAATGTCATAAGATGTAAGTCATTTAAAACATTTAAAATATATACCAGGCAGCTCCTACAAGTTAAATCCCACCATTATTTGTCCTCTTGTGACTGCCTATTTCATTTCATTTAGCATATGTCTTCAAGATTCATCTCTATAGTAGCCCATCAGAATTTCCTGCCTTTTTAAGTCTGAGTAGTATTCCATTGTATGTATATACATTTTGTTTACCTATTCACTTGTTGATTAACATGCTGTTTTACAGCTAAAACCAGAGGCCCTAGATATAAAATCTACAATGCTCTGAACCACAGTTATCCCCAAGTCCCTGTTGTCTGACTGGGGGCCGTTAGGGTATGGCCTTCCTTCACACAAAGGTAAAAAGAGAATACCACTGCCATCACCTCTTCAGGCTTTCTTTTATTCCTCATGACTGGACCACCATGGTAGTTTTATTTTCATTCCTTCCACATGAACATTATTTTACTGAATTGTTTTTCACTTTTCCTTTTTAGCTTCATCTATGTTATATGGTTTTCCCACTTGTACCACACCTGCTTAAAGTCTTTACTCATCATGAAGCTGGGCATGGTGTTGCATATCTGTAGTCATAGCTACTTAGGAAATTGAGAAATGATGATTGCTTGAGCCTAAGCATTTGAGGCCAACCTGGGCAACATAGACTGTCTAAACAATAAAAGTACTCATCCCTCAGAGACTTCCTTTAAAATACCTGTGACCGTCTAAACTCTGGGAATAATTTCACATTTTCCTGAATGTCTGTAACTCTTCTGTCAGTGTCTCAGTGGTATGTGGTGTTTTCTATAAACATTTGTATTTTGGCCTCTTGATGGAAGTATAAAACACCGTCTGTGAAGAATTCTTGCCAAAAATCAAACCTTTGGCTCTAAGTAACAGTTTATAGGAATAGAGACGTTACAGAGACATGAAATGATACCAAGGAAACACAGCCATCAACACTTTGTAGACTGTTCAGACTTTATAGAATGAGCCACCACTTTCAACAGTTAAGATGAATATGAAACACACAAAAAATGCTCAATATCCCTAGCCATTGTTGTTGTTGTTAAGTGCCGTCAAGTCCGACCCATAGCAACCCTATGTACAGCAGATCGAAACACTTGCCGATTCTGTGCCAGGCAAACGATCTTATTTATGTTTAAGACCATTGTTGCAGACACTGTGTCAATCCATCTGGTGGAGGGTTTTCCTCTTTTGCGTTGACCTGCCACTCTCCCAAACATGATGTACTTCTCCAAGGATTGATCTCTCCTGACTACATGTCCAAAATATGTAAGACACAGTCTGGCCATTCTTGCTTCCAAGGAGCACTCTGGTTGCACTTCTTCTAGGACAGATTTGTTGGTTCTTTTGGCAGTCCATGGCATAGTCAGTAGACATCTCCAGCACCACAATTCAAAAGCATCAATTCTTTTTCTGTCTCTCTTGTTCAATGTCCAGCTTTCACAACCATATGATATGACAGAAAATACCATGGCATGAGTCAGACGCACCTTC
>VMDO01005040.1:0-116698 GCA_007922755.1 Pedetes capensis
ATATCTGAGTATGAAGAAGCCGACTTGGGTCCTTTTTTTATGCTGAAGGCTTTGTTGAAGGAACTCCGAAGCTAGAAAAAAACAGAGCCGGGTAGAGAGACATCAGGGCTCCGCTCTGGGGACGGGCAGGGCTGCTTTGGGGCTGGGGCAGAGAGGTGGAGGCAGGGGATTTACTTATTGGAATTAAGCCTGATCCTTGAGGCTTCCCTCGATTCATGGCATATGGACAGAAGAGGTGCCTAGGAGTCCGGACTGATATTAAAAGTGCAATCTTGTGGCTTGCTGCCATTATAGGCCATGGGAACTTCTTGGGTCTTTTCTCTCCCATGGGGCGAACTGTGCCCCTGATGAGGACAGAGAGAAGTCCTCAGAGGTCACATGGGACACCGCTCAAGGATCCAATCCCTCCTTTGCCAGGAGACCAATGACTCCTTAGTTTAGAACTTGCTCGTCTGGGTCTCCAGATGTCACCTCTGACTTAGGCTCATCAGCCCAGATCAATTCAACTCTTTGTAAACCAGGCAGAACTTGACAGTGTGGTTCTGTGGTGATCAGAAGGAAGTGGTACCAAATAACATTTAGTATTGTCATGTATGCGTCTAGCACATGACGGAATGGTTAAAACAACCAGCCCTAAGTACTTATACAATGTCACATGTCCTAGAATAAGGGCTACTTCTCAGCACTTCCTTAGGTTAGTTGTGGCACTGGAATCTGACCATCGCTCATTTGATCTTGGTGCTGATGAACTTGGGTGTTAGGGACGTGAGCTAGAGGTGCAGTCCAGGGACCTGGCCCACACCCGTTCACATGCATCCTTACAGCATGCACACACACTCAGGGACACAGACATGAGGTGGCAGCAAGAGACAGAGTAAAGGAGAGGTCCAAGGCTCTAGGGCACAAAGGCAAACCGGATCTTTGGGGTAGTGAGATAAAGGGGAAACTCGAGGATAGCCTTTCTAAGTGTCTCCCCTGGAGCACAGCAAGTCTGCTGGGTGTGTGTTGGGGGTTCCGCTAGGCAGGACGTAAAGATGAGGACCAATCTGGGTGCAGGAGGGAATGAATGAGAGGTACGTGTGCAGCGGGCCGGTTCCAGAGGACTTATTATCACTGAGCAGCCAGGTTGCAAGGGTAGCCTAAACCTCAATTCTCCGCAGAGAACTGAGGCTGAAAAGGCCAGAACAGACTTGCGCGACTTTGCAAAACTACAGACAGACCTGGGACTAGAATTCAGGCTTCTGAATTCTCCATCCAATCAAGTTTTCTCTACCAGTGCCTCATGGGAATGGGTATGGGTGTGTGTGTGTGTGTGTGTGTGCAGAAAGAAATACTCTGGCTACCTCTTCCTCAGAGGGAACATACGCCCTCTGAGATAACAATGGAGTAAGCATTGCAAAGTTAAGATTCTTTGCCAGGGGTTGGGGGCGGATATCAGAACTTCTCCTGTTGCAGGTGTGCATGGTGGAAAATACAGTGCTTCTCAAATTTATCTGATGATGCTTGCATACTTTGCTGGACCACTGAGTTGCACCCCCAGCCCTTTTTTTTTTTTTTTACTTTTTGAGACAGGGTCTCGCTAAGTGACTCAGACTGCCTCTGGTCTTGAACTTGCCATCTTCCTGCCTCCGCCTCCCGAGTCGCTGGGATTACAGGCGTGCGCCACCGTGCCCGGCAGATGATGCTATCAGTTTCTAAGGAGCGTCTCAATGGACTGGTGATTCGTGCAACACACTTCAGGAAATGCCTCCTGCTCTCCCTTCTGACCAGAAAGTGCCTATGGGGAGAGCATTCTGATTCCTGGCTACCGATCCCAATGCCCCTTCAGCGTGACTTTTACCTCCTTTGTGATGTCTTCCTCACCCTCTGCAATCACCATCTGTGTCAACCATGAATGTGTTAGCACTTACTGCTTGCATAAACGGTTTGGCACCGCTGGCGTGTTATTAATTTCGTATGTGTAACTTTTTTGTCTCTAGCAGTTCTGTAGCCTCCTCAAGGGCTGAGATAACAGACTCAATTTTTCGTATCCTTCACAACCCCTAGCACAATGTTGGCATAGGGTCAGAGGGAGCCTCAGGTGTCTGGTTTGGAACAGGAATCCTGGGTTTATCTTCTTCTTGTGTCAGTCTGTACTCTAGTCCCTAGCGTGTCCTTGGATGTGCCATGGATGGCCAGGGGGCTTGAGGCTCTGGGTGACTTGAGTGTGCCCCCAGATGGGACCATATCCCTCCACTGCCTCTGGTTCATCCTACTCTGGAGATAAAGCTTCAGGCTAAGCCCGAACTAAACTGGCCTCTGGAAATTATGGTCAAGGCCACCTTCATCCAGCGATCCTCTTCCATTTTGGGCTTCTGGGTTGGAAGGAACAAAAATAGAAAGGGTTGTTTTCTGGACAGGAGGCACTCCATGTGACAGGTGCCTATGACAGGCCAGTTTTGTAACTGGGGAAGACAAGAGGGAGTAGATTTAGATTTTGTTTGATTTTCCCTTTGACCCAAAAGCAGACCACTCCTCTGTCCTCGCGTGGGGCGGCTGTGGATGGACCATGCAGTGGAGTGAGTTAGGGACCCTGGCGCAGCTGGCACAGTTAGTGTCGTGGGGCTGGTCTTTTCCTCAGGGGGAGGGCGTTGCTCTGGAGATGGGGAAGGTATGGCAAAGGGAGAGAGGGAGGAACTGGGTCTCTTACCTCATAGACCTGGAAATAAATAGGGATTTGAAGTCAGCATTTTGAAGGAAACAAAACAAAACAAAACAAAACAAAAAAACAAAAGAAAAAAAAAAAAGAAGCAACACTTAATCACTCATTTCACACAGCTGGCTCCTATCTGCATTCTGCAAAGCTCTGCGGGCTCGAGCTCCCAGACAGGGGACAGAGGAACAAGGAGGCTCTCTCTGGGGACTCTCCCTTCCACAGTCAGCCAGACGAATTTCACAAAGGTCACCCATCGTCAGTTTAGGGTATGTGTGTGGGGGGTGGTGACACATAGAAAAATCTGCCCCTGGACCAGGGGAAGGTAGATAAAGGGTGCTTTTGACGTAATCTGGGAAGCTCCACAGATACCTCTTCAGAAATAAAGACAGGGCCTCCAGGAGCATCGAGGATGAATGGCCTGGTTTATCAAACCTTTCCATAGGAAAGAAGGGAATGGGGAAAGGAACTGATACGTCACTCCCGTCTGGATATTTCCTCAGCTCCTCTTGTGGCCAAATACATTTGGCCTCATCAGTAGGGAGAACCCCCGGAAAGCAGATGTGTACAAAGGTCACAGAGACAGTGTTGGGACAAGTAGGCAATGGTTAGGGAACCTGCAGGCATACCACTGTGGTGTCCCATCCCATCAGATCTCAGAAGCTAAGCAGGGTCAGGCCTGGTTAGTACTTGAATGGGAGACCACCTGGGAACACCAGGTGCTGTAGGCTTGGGAGAAGGGCTTGACAACCCACTCCCCAAAATCAATCTGCCATCGAAAACCCTATGAATAGCAGAGAAGCACTAACAATAGTGTTTTGCCTGTTGTACGCAGAGTCGCTACGAGTCGGACACTGACTTGACAGCACCTAACAACAACAAGGGGAATGGGAGAATTTAGCAGACTTTGTTCTGAGCAGACATCAAACTGAGGCTAAGTACTGGGAGGGACTACCTCTTCATTTACTGCGGAAGGATCCGATCTCTACACTGAGGTGTAGTTAGTCTGCCACAGCCCCCAAATCTTTACCTACCCAACTCTTTTTCTTCTTCTTTTTGGCATCTGCATCCTTGCTGCTGCCGATGCTGGAGTGGCTGGTGATGCTGTTGAGGCTCGAGATGCTATCTGAGGAGTTCTGTCTCTTGATCCGGAGTTCTAGGGGCCAAGTACAAGGGAGAGGAACACAGAGATAGACTTGGAAAAGCCGTAAGACTTCAGGCGAGTCTAGCTGCACAAGGTAAGAGCTGAAGGGAACCAACTAGCTTCTAGGTACACGTTTGGAATTATTCATTCAACAAACATTTATGGAATGCCCATCAGGTTTCACCATAGAAAAAAATGCTGACTGTAAAAAATAAGAGCCTGAGGATATAGCTCAGTGGTAAGAGCGCTTGCCTAGCATGTACAAGGCCCTGGGTTTGACCCCTAGCACTACAAAAACCAACCAAGCAAGCAATCCTGTTTACAAGAGTTCCCGGTATATTAGGAGAAACAGTGGTTGTTAGGTGCTGTTGACTCATAGCAACCTTATGTATAACAGAATCAAATACTTCTTGACACTACAATGCACACAATCTTTTTTTATGTCAAAGCCCATTGTTGCAGCCAACATGTGTCAATCCATCTAGTTGAGGGCCTTCCTTTTTGTTGTTGACCCGCCATTCTCCCAAACATGCTGTCCTTCTCCAGGGATTGGTCCCTCTTGACAACATGCCCAAAATATGTTAAATGCAGTCGAACCATCCTTGCTTCCATGGAGCACTCTGGTTGCATTTCTCCTGGGATGGATCTGTTGACTCTTTTGGCAGTCCACGGTATATTCAATATTCAATATACCATAAATATGCCATTATGAATTCAATATTCACAATTCAGAAGCATCAATTCTTCTTCTGTCTCCTTTATTCAACGTCTAGCTTTCATAAGCATATGATGTGACTGAAAATACCATGGTGTGGGTCAGGCGCCCCAGGTGCACCGTGGTCTTCATTGTGACATCTTTACTTTTCAACACTTTAAAGAGACCTTTTGCAATAGCTTTTCCCAATGCAGTGTGTCTTTTGATTTGTTCACTGCCGTTTCCACGGGTGTTGATTATAGAACCAAGTAAAACAAAACCTTGGCCGGGTGTGGTGGCGCACTCCTGTAATCCCAGCGGCTCGGGAGGCGGAGACAGGAGGACCGCAAGTTCGAGACCAGTGGCAGTCTGCATAACTTAGCGGGACCCTATCTCAAAAAATAAAAACTGGGTTGCGGGTGCAGCTCAGTGGTCCAGCACTTGCAGAGCATGCAGGCGCGAGGCCCTGGGTTCAACCCCCAGTACCAAAAAAAAAAAAAAAAAAAAAAAAAAAAAAAAAAAAAAAAAAAAAAAAAAAAAAAAAAAAAACACCTTGGACAACCTCCATCTTTTCTCCATTTATCACGAAGTTGCGTAATGACCCAGTGGTAAGGATTTTTGTTTCCTTGACACCAAGGTGCTGAAGGCTGTGATTTTTCATCTTCGTCAGTAAATGCTTCGAAGAACTCAGTGTGAATAGGTCTGAGAAGGGCTAACCTGGACCCTGTGCACCTTTATGTAGACACCATTCATGCTTCATGATCTCTCCAGCAATACTTGGCCGCCTGGTGTTTCAAGACCAAGTAGCCACAGGCTCTGCATTTAACCTGAATCCATCAGCTTCTCATTCAATGGCAGAAAATCTTCTCAGCTCTCTGAGAAGGTTTGTGAAGGTATTAAAAAAAGACCCACTCTTCTATAACAGGAAATGAAAGGGTTAACAAAGGAGGGGATGCTTGGGTATTGAAAAAACAGCAATGCTTCAGATGGGAACACTGGAAAAAATATTTAGAGCCAACAAAAAGTACATGCAAAGGCACAGTTCAGGGAATTGGCTTTCCTGCAAGGGGCTGTGGGGCAGTCTAGAGTGGTGGCTTCACAGGGCGCCTGTGGAGCACAGAAAGAAGGGAGCACGAAGATTAGGCTCAGGACAGGTCAGGGGGGCCCAGAATGACTGGGAAAGGAAGTTTGCTGTTGTGCCCTATGTTATAAGCAGCAGAGATTCAGAGGCAATGGCATTTTATCTGATTTTTTTAAACTTTTCAATTTCTAAATAATTACAGAAGGCTGCAGCCATAGCCCTGCAGCATCTGATCCCGTTAGATCTCAGAAGCTAAGCAGGGTCGGGCCTGGTTAGTCCTTGGATGGGAGACCGCCTGGGAACACCAGGTGTTGTAGGCTTGGGAGAAGGACCTGGCAACCCACTCCCAAGAATCAATCTACCATTGAAAACCTTATGAATAGCAGAGAAGCACTGACTATAGTGTTTCACCTGTTGTACATAAGGTCGCTATGAGTCGGATACCGACTCCACGGCACCTAAAAACAACAACAAATAATTACAGAGCTGTAACAAGTCACAAAGAAATATACGGGGAGGCTGATGCATCTCTCCCCTGGTCTCATCCAGTGGTAACATTTTGCATTAACTACAGTCCAATGTCAAAAGTTAAAAAAATTTTTTTTTTTCTTTTTCAGTTCTTGGAGTGAACACAGAGCCTTGGGGGTGCTAGGCAAGCACTCTGCCACTGAACCCAGCCCCAGCCCTCGGTTTTTTGAGAGAGGGTCTTGCTGTGTAGCCCAGTCTGGTCCCTGATTCCTAATTCTCTTGCCTCCGCCTCCGAGTGTTAGAATTATAGGCATGCACTAATACATCTGGCTTGGTAAACTTTTATTGTAAAAGGCCATGTCGTAAATATTTTAAGTTTTGTAGACCTGTGGTCTGTCTCAATGAGTCGTCTCTGCTGTTGTAGCATATATATAAGCTAATGATCAAAGCCGTGTGTCACTAAAACTTCATTTAAAAACAAGTGGTAAGCCAGATTTGTCTAATGAACTATGGCTTGCCAACTCCTGGTTTACATTTTCCCCCAGAGCGTGTGTTGCTTTTATGGTAAAAGTCAGTTTAATTGAAATTAGTTAATTAAAAAGAAAATGAAGGGTAGCAAAATAAGTATGTGGATTTGTCTATCATTAGAAGGTTTCAATTAGTCACTTGGAGGTTTCAATTAGCTGTGAGCCTATCAAATTAAAAGTTCTGTATAAAGTACTTTTTTTTTTTTTTGGTAGTACTGGGGGTTGAACCAAGGGCCTCGCGCTTGCATGCTCTGCAAGTGCTGGACCACTGAGCTAAGCCCCCAGCCCATTTTTTTTTTAAATTTTCTGAGACAGGGTCTTACTAAATTACGCAGACTGCCTCTGGTCTTGAACTTGCAATCCTCCTGCCTCCACCTCCCAAGCCGCTGGGATTATAGGGGTGCACCACTGCACCCAGCTCTAAAGTACTTCTTTTTTTTTTTTTTTTTTTGTGGCACTGGAGGATTAACCCAGGGCCTCACGCTTGCATGCTTTGTAAGTGCTGTACCACTGAACTGTTCCCCTAGCCTATTTTTTACTTTTTATTTTGAGATATGTTCTCACTAAATTATGCAAACTGTCTCTGGTCTCAAATTTGCAATCCTTTTGTCTTGGCCTCCAGAGTCACTGGGATTACAGGCGTGAGTCACCGCGTCCAGCTTTGTATAAAGTACTTTTAAGAGCAAAAGATATAGTATAGAATCATAAATCTTCAAAAAGTTGGGAAATTTCTATGCATTTTGAATTTTGTACCATGTAAATCTATTACCTATTTAGGAATAATAAAGTTAGGTATCATTGCTCAAGTGTTAGCTCTTGGAAAGCTCTCGTGTGTAAAATGCTCAGAAACGTGTCCAGCCTACGGCAATAAATACTGACTTTTACTATTGCCATAGGTGGAATGCCTGCAGCTGTACCATGATTTAATCCCATGAGAACTGTGAAGCTAAGCAGGGTTGGGCCTAGTTAGGGACTGGATGGGAGACTACCTGGGAACACCAGGTTCTGTAGGCTTGGGAGAAGGACCCTGCAACCCACTCCCAAAAATCAATCCACCACTGAAAATCCTATGAATTACAGAGAAGCACTGACAATAGTGTTTCGTCTGTTGTATGTAGGGTCGCTATGAGTCGGACACTGACTTGACAGCACCTAACAACAACATAGGTGGAATACAGTATTCAAGAAAAGCAATGGAAGGAGAAGCTAGAAAGCAAGACCTGCCTATGGTCAGGCATAGGATGGTATGCCATGCTAAAGGGCCTGGGATACATCCTTTCCCCTTTTAACTTGCTTTTCTTAAATGTTTCAAACACACAGAAAAACTTACAGCATAGTGCAATGGATACTCATAAGCCCTCTCTCTAATTCAACAACTGTTAATAGTTTATATTTGCTCTCTTTCCTCCCTCCACACTCACACAGACTTTCATAAGCAATCTGAATATAAATTGCAGACAACATGATACTTTGTCACTAAACACTTGAGAATGTATCTTTCTCTGTGTGTGTGTGGTAACAGGGGATTGAACCTAGGGCTCTCACATGCTTTGCAAGCCTACCACTGAGCTGCTCAACCAGCCCAGTTTTTACTTTTTATTTTGAGACAGGGTCTTGCTAAATTACGCAGGCTGCCTGTGGCCTCGAACTTGTGATCCTCCCGCCTCAGCCTCCCGAGTCTCTGGGATTACAGGTAGTACTTGAGGAGGTTCCATGAAGGAGTCAGAGCAGGAGAGACTCAAATGACAGTGTGACTCAGATGATGGTGTCATGCCTTGGACACTCCTCCCTGGCCAGTCCAGACCTTGTCCTGGAGGGCAGTTCAAGGTGCTCACCTTCTAGCAGTTTGATATGAAAGCTGACCCGGATATAAACCTGCAATTATCTTCCTTCTACCTGACCCATGCTCTCCTCCCACCTGTGGCTGGAAGTCTTACCTTTGGGGGTGGCTTCTGACGCATTCAGGGCTCCCTGGATGACTGCCTGGGCCTCAGAGTTCTTTTTCTTCAGGAAGTCGATAGTTTCTCGCAAATCCAGCAGCTCGGTGTCCTAGGAGAAAACAGTGCCATAACAGTGTTGTAAGTTAGGCTTAGGAGCAGTGCCCACAGGGAGCCAGGCGCTGGAATTCCACCAGTCCTGGTAAAGACGGGCGGGGAATTGGGGCAAGGAGCATGTTGACAGTTTGGGGAGCAGGGTGGCAGGGCAGGAGAAACTGGCACCCATGACGGAAGGGAGGGGGGTAGTCCTGCCCTGTGAGTCCCGATCCCCTACCCCGGGGCCTCTCACCTTCTCCTCCGCTGTCTCTGCTAGGTGTCGCAGGCGAGATGTCATATTCACCAGGCTTTGCTCAAAAGCAGCCACGAGATTCGCCTGCAACACAGACACAGGGAAGGACTGAGAAGGGAAGGAATTCTGCCTGGCGTTCTGGCTCTCCCCGCTGGCCGATGCTAAGAGACCTCGTGGGTGGCTTTGACGCACACACTGCTCTGAGCAGGGAAGGCACAATCGAATACATTTTCTGGTGGGGAACTCACTTCTTGTATAACCAAGCAAGAGGGGAGGGCAGGCTTTGGGAGGTTCTTGGAGACGAGATCTGGTACCGATCATCCACCAAAGGCGCGACAGTCCCTCTGCTGTCCGTGTATGTGGGCGGCAGGCTTGATGGGAAGCCATGGCCTCTAGGGTCTGTCTTACAGTTTTGGTTTAACTTCTCCACTTTGCAGTGTGTTTGCCCCCCAGGACCACATAACCTCCTGGCAGGATCTCTTTGGTTCACCTCTCCCACCTCTGCCCGCAAAGGGGCTTTTATTCTTCTCTGATGCCAGCTGTAGAGCTGCTCCTTGGTTCTGGGGTCTCCTGGCTCCACTCTGCAGGGCTAGAGGGAAGTAGCTCAGCAAACGACAGGGGCATCTCACAGGCTGGCCGCTAGGTGTCAGGTCTGCTTCGTGAGGGGCCCTAGGGGTCAGGTCGGCTCCTGGTTCCTGCAAGGCCATCTGGAAAGGCAGGCTGGGCAATGGTGCGGAGGGGAGCTGAAGCCACGTGGATGCGGTTTGATCTCCAGCTGGCCACTGGCAGCAAGATGTGCAGGGAGGGGGAAGGGAAAGAGGCGCGGGAGCAGGAAGGGGACACTTGAGGATGGAGAATTAACCCTCCGGGAGGGCATCTAAGCAGGCGGTGACCCTCGAAGCAGGAAGAGTGGACACGTTCTGGGCAGGTCTGTCACGTGGAGCTCTGTGATGACTGTGACCCTCTGGCTGCTTCCTGCAATTCTCCCTTCCTGTTGGACCAACTCTAGTTTCACTCTTGGAGCCTGTGGGTATTGGACCAGGGCTGGAGGCGATTCCCCGTCCTACAGGAAACTGTCCTTTCATTTTTCACTAGAAATCTGTCAAAGCCTGGGCTCCTTCGCAGACATATGGCGTGATCTGGGAAGTTTTCTTTCACCTTCTTAACCTCAGATCTTCTCTTGCCTACTTCTCTGCATCCCAGCATGTATCTATACTTAGGTAGCTTGCTTGTTGTTGTTAGGGGCCATCAAGTCAGGTCCAACTCAGCACAACCCTAGGTACAACAGAACGAAACACTCCCCGACTCTGGGCCAGGCACATGATGTTTTTCATGTTTAAGCCCATTCTTGCAGCCCCTGTACCAATCCATCTAGTTGAGGGTTTTTCTTTTCTTGTTTTGTTGACCCGCCACTTTCCCAGACATGACGTCTTTCTCCAGGGATTGGTCCTTCCTGACAACATGTTCAAAATACGTCAGACGCAATCTAGCCATCCTTGCTCCCAAGGAGCACTCTGGTTGTACTTCTTCTAGGACAGATCTGTTGGTTCTTTTGGCAGTCCATGGTATATTCAATATTCGTCTCAGGCATCATAATTCAAAAGCATCAATTCTTCTCCTGTCTCCCTTATACAACATCCAGCTTAGGTAGCTTTCAGTCCCTTTAAATCTACTGAGGAGCCCCCAGAGCCTCTTGTTATCTGGAGGACTGGGCTTTCCTCCTCACTCCACCCCAGCTCCTATGATCCTTGCCCCAAACCTTCCCCTAATCCCAACTTAGACTAGGGTGCTGTAGATAGGGCTAAGTGGGGCTGCTGCAGGGAGGCAAGCATGGGGGGACACAGCAGTCTGAGCGTCTCTCTGTCCAGGGTGTGTCCTCCGCTTCAGTAGCTCGGATGTGCCACGTGACATGGCAAAAGATTGGTCCAGCATCAGACGATCCTGAAGGCAGCTGTGGGACCTTCCCGGAGTCCTGGCATCACAGCTCCGGCTTGAGGGCAGGGCTCTGCCCCTCGGCAAAAATCTGCCTCTAGATTCAGGACACACCATGTCTGGGTGTTCAGCTTCCTCCCTCTTCGCCAAAGGGAACTTCCTGTTCTAAGTAAAATCACCCTCTAAATTCATTTTCTTGGCTCGCGCCCAGCCTCGACAGCACGATGGCTGACCAACTGCAGTGTAAATGAATCAGACATCATCATGTTCTCTGCCTCCCTGGCGCCTCTCCCCGACATGAATTTCCTGGGCTGTGCAGGCCGTGACCCAGGCCGCTAGCCTTGATAGGTATGGCATATGAGGGAAAAACTGGTGCTTGTTTATATTACAATTCTTATGGTCCCCAGGAGTGGGGGAAAGTGCTTGATACGAACTTCAAACAAACCAGTAAATACAGAGCTTATGAGCTGGGGATTTGGGAACCGAGAATGAAGAAAATAACCAACGCGGCGAGGGAGCTGCTGGGGGTACACATCGGAACCACGCAACGTCCCCGTGGAGATTCTACCTGACTCCAAGCGACAGACCCCAGGCCCGACAGCTGGCTTCCCCAGAGAGGAAGGGCAGAGAAAGTACTGCGGAAATTGCAGGCATGGTTACTTTTGTGCAAACGCTTGGAAAGCTCCTGCAGATCCGGCTCAGCTGTTGTTTACAGCTCCGGGGGAAAATGGCTCTTATGTTTTCTGTTTGCAACCGGTCACAGGGGAGCAACCGCCACAGCCTAGTCAGGCGAGGTCACTTCGCTTCTCCCCATCCCACGGAACAGAAAAACCAAGGCCCAAACGAAGGAAGGAATGCATTCTAAATGGATGTACCGAGGGCAGAAACAAAGAACGCTGGTTCCCCACTTAAAGCTCAGACCAGTTGCCCAGGAAGAATTTTTGGACCTGGTTGGCTGTGAACCAATGAGTTAGTTAGAACGAGAGGGAGGCTTCTAAGTGATGTCACGGTCACCAGGCAGAGTTCAAATGGCCAATTCTGTGCCTGCCCACGTATGTGAACACAGCCACAAACATAGCCCAGGGCCATGGGGAAGAGTTCTAAGGGCTTGATGATGATCACCCGTGGCTATTTTTTGTCTCTGGCTAATGGCAAGGTTGTTTCCACCTCCCTGTGGAATCACTGGTAATCTTTCCTCTCTCTGGGAAAGCCAAGGACCACCAGACACCTGCTCATCCATACCTATTCACTAGGCTGGGGGCAAAAAGTTGTTGTTGTTAGGTGCCGTCGAGTCGGTATCCGACTCATAGCGACCCTCATAGGGTTTTCAATGGCTGATTGTTTCGGGATTGCCTTGGGAGTGGATTGCCAGGCCCGTCTCCCATTTTTGTGGGGCTGGGAATTGAACTCAGGACCTCAGAGACTGCAGTGCAGTGCTCTATCAACTGAGCTACATCCCAGCCCAGGGGCAAAATAGTTCTTTATAAAACTGAGGCTCAGAGAGGGCAAAGGACAGTCCCCAAATTCTGCCGTGGAGTTGCCTGAACTTATCCGCTAGCCTAGCTCTTCCTGTACTTCAGGTACTCACGTTGGCAGAAAGCTGAGACGTCAGGGTGGCCACTTTCTCCTGGGACGATTCCAGTTCCCTACGCAGCTTCCGGATTTGCTGTTGAAAAAAAAAAAAAAGAAAGAGGAAGACGAACTCCTGGTGGCAGAAGTAGCAGACTTGGAAGGAAAATGGGGCGTGGCAGTGTTAACAAGCAGAGACAAAGGCTTTCTGGCACCCTACCTCAGATTGCATCCGCTCCTCAGCCTGAAGAAGGGAGCACGGGAGGAGAGAAGAGAGAGAAAGCAGAGGTTACTAGGGAGGAGAGAAGCCAGGCCCCAGGGGCAGGGCAGAGACGCAGAAAAGCGTGACTCAGAGGTGCAGAGAGGTTGGATCCCCTGTCGCTTGGCCCTGGCTCCTCACAGGACTTGGCTTAGACCTACACGAGGTGTTTTTCATTTTTTTTGTTTTTTCCTTCAGTATTTGGGGGGGGGGGTCGCATACATGCCAGGCCAATGCTCTACCTCTGAGTTATACCCTCAGCTCCCCCTTTTTATTTATTCTTTAAGTCTTGAGACAGGGTCTTCCTATGTGGTAAAGGCTGCCTCTGGCCTCAAACTTGTGATCCTCCTGCCTCAGGCTCCCAAGTTGCTACAATTCCAGGCATGTGCCACGCCACCCAGCTTTACACTGGGGTTTAAGTCAAAGATCTCTCTGGTGTATATCTTTAGCCAACTTTATCACTGCTAACAAGGCTAGGAAGTGAAACTGGTCTGAAAACTAACCTTTCCTGCTAACAACCTAAAGGGATAAAGAATTAGGGGCAAAACTAATTAGGGGCTAAGAAGCAAGTTGTTGTTGTTAGGTGCCGTCGAGTCGGTATCGACTCACAGCGACCCTGCGAACAACAGGTGAAACACTATTGTCAGTGCTTCTCTGCTGTTCATAGGGTTTTCAATGGTGGATTGATTTTTGGGAGTGGGTTGCTGGGTCCGTCTCCCAGAAGAATCAAAGGAAGCCTAAAAGCCAAACGCCGTGTGCACAAGGAACATTCAGTCAACTCTGTACATGATTGGGGTTCTAGAGCCTTAGGAACCTAGGCATCTCCCCTTGCCACAGGCGCCTCCCACTTACCACGGCAGGAAAAGGGCTCTGTAATGAGGAGATCCTCCCTTTTTGAAAGGAGGGGAACAAAAAAAGCACCAGAGTTGTTGAGGAGTTGGTGGTGAGGCCAGAAAGACCACCAGGGACCCGAGACACCCGAACGAGTGCTCCAAGCTCTAGGCACCTTCTCCAGTCCCCCACCCCAAATCCATCAGGTGTAACGGAGGGACAGCAGTGCCCCAGCCCCACCCAGCGACCCAACCAAAGGAGCTTGGGGCGGGGGGGGGGGGGGGGGGGGGGGGGGGGGGGGGGGGGGGGGGGGGGGGGGGGGGAGGGGAGAGGGAGGGAGGGTCTGCGATGCTCTTACTGAGGAGTAAGTGGAGGAGGCGCTAGAAGCCAGCGACAGCACCGAGCCATGAACTGCAAGAGAAGAACACAGAGGGTCAATGCGGGGCTCCGGGGCGGGGGCTTCCCGGAGGGGCCTGGAGGCAGGAGTTTGGGCTTGGATTCTGGAGGGCATCTGGAGCAAACAGCAAACACAGCACAGGGCACCCGGCTGGTCTCCCGGCAGCCCAGCACGGGCAGGTGTCCCAGGCGCTGGACCTGAGCGGAGCCAGCCTCCTCTGCCATCCACGTTCTCTGGCAGCCTGGCCTGGCCTGGCCTGGCCTGCCCTCGCTCAGCCTGCTCCACAGGGTCCCGGGGGCCAGAGAGGGGGAAAGGAGATTTTCATGGGCGGCCGCCACCTGCTCCTCTCAGTCTAGGAAGTGCTTTTAGCCACAGAAGCAGGGAGTTTCTTTTTTTTTCTTTTCTTTTTTTTTTTTTTTTTTTTTTTTTTTTTTTTGCGGTACTGGGGGTTGAACCCAGAGCCTCGTGCCTGCATGCTTTGCAAGTGCTGGACCACTGAGCTGCGCCCCCAGTCCATTTTTTTTTTACTTTTTGAGACAGGGTCTCACTAAGTTATGCAGACTGCCTCTGGTCTTGAACTTGCAATCCTCCTGCCTCCGCCTCCCAAGCCGCTGGGATTACAGGCGTGTGCCACCTCGCCTGGCTAAAGAAGCAGGGAGTTTCTTGTCAGAGCTGCTCAGAAAAAACACCCAATTTCATCTGTGCCTCCTCTTCTCAGCATTGGGGGACTTGCCCAGGGGCTTGGGGACCACCCAGATGGACAAAACCATATTTAAGTGGGGAATACACCTTCTGATCATCCAGTAGAACCTCCCATGAGAACTAATGTGCATCTGTGGGGAACGTCTCCTGAAACGAGCCCCTGAGAGCAGCAGGAGGCCCGATGTGCCCCAGGGTCTGGTCTTCCAGTCTCTGACCCACATGAACACCCAGATCACCACCGACAATCAGACAGCCTCCCCGAAGCTACTTTTTGGAATGTTCTGGAAGGAGGAAAGGAGATGCCTAATTCTTCTAAGGACTTAAGAGCTACCATGATATCCTGATGTCTTTTCTAATACACTGAGGAACTGTGGGGGGGGGAAGACCACAGCCAGAATGAAGGTAGAAGCCCTGTTTTGTTTTTTTTCCAGTATCGGGGATTGAACCCAGGGCCTTGCGCTTGCATGCTTTGCAAGTGCTGGACCACTGAGCTGCACCCCCAGCCCATTTTTAAAAACTTTTTTGAGACAGGGTCTCACTAAGTTATGTAGACTGCCTTTGGTCTCGAATTTGCGATCCTCCTGCCTCCATCTCCCGAGCTGAGCCGTTGGGATTACAGGCGTGCGCCACCGCACCCAGCAGCTCTGTTTTTCAGCATCCCCTGCGGGGGTCCCTTCCGATCTCAATTTCCCTCTCCCGGACCCCATGGCAGATACTCCACCCAGAAGCCCCAGTGCTAAACAGGGACACCCAAGGTTTCTGGGCCCCCAGACCCTTTAAAGGCATGGGAAGAAAGAGCTGAAATGGCCCAAGTCAATGTCCTGAGGATCATGTGTGTGGGGAGAGGTGGCCGTGGCGGCAGCGGAGGCGGTGGCGGGTGAGGGGACCCAGCAGAGCCGGAATGAGCGTGAACCGCGCTGGCATGAAGTCTCACCATCATCCGTGGGGTCTCGGAAGGATCCTGACCGAATCATCCCCTTGGGTCTGTCGGCCAGGGACAGGGTGCTCCCCAATTGGGAGCCGCTGTACAGCTCGAAGGCCGCCTCGTGGGTGGGGATGCTGTTGGAGCGGGTGATTCTTGGCGTGGTGGCCGCCGTGGGACTCACTGGAAGGACAGAGGGAAGGGGGACAGGGGAGGGAGGGGGAGGTGGGAGAAGAGGCAGGGTCATCAGCTCTCTGGTCCCTCGAGGGACGGAGCGCCCAGAGCGGGAGAGGCGGATGGGGGGCGGGGAGGAGAGGGCAGGGGGGCCGTGGGAGTGTGCTAACAGCTGGTGCTCAGCAGCGGGGTCCTGCCCGGGGAGGTCGGGCCCTGATGGAGGAGGACTCTGCTGTCTGGAATGAGGACCTTCCCTCAACCCTCCTGATGCGGGGTGGTTGGTTTTGAAGGTTGGGCTGGGGACCAGGCAGCTTTCCCGAAACCTTCACATCGATAGGATGTGCCTATGGAAATGGAATGCTAGGGCTCTCTACTGGGCCACCGGCAGCTTGGGGGGACTGAGAAGTCAGACCGAGACTCAGATCTGTGTGATGAAAAACAACCAGCTAGAGAAGAAGGCCAGGCTGTGGGATGCCATGGGCTCCGTGCTCCGGAAGGGAACAGGTCTCCCCACAAAGTGGTACCACTCTAGGTCACTTTGGGTCGGCGCTAAAGCATCGAGAAGTATGGCCCTCTCTGCCCAGCAGTGCCCTGGCTTGAAGGTCAGGCAGACACAGCAGGTGAAAGTGTCAGGCTGGCTGTGGAATTTGCTTTGAAGCAGGGCTCTGCTGACTCCTGTTATCCCGCAGAACCCTTCCCATTTTGCCCCTTGCTGGCATCGCAGCCTTTCAGGGTTCACACCCGCATGGAGCTTCCTCGTTTAGTCTTTTGCCTCCGCACGGGCACGTGGATGTCTCACGTGCCCATAAGGACCTGTGCAAGGGACTCCACACCTCTAACTTGGCCCTTTTGAATCCATAACGTGATTATTGATTAGCCCAATCTCAGAAGCATGAACCCATTTTCTTCTTGTTTGGTCCTCGCTGGAGATGGAAAACGAGACGGCCCCATGCTGTACCTAATAGGCCTTCAGAGGCCAGATGACCCTCCCTGCAAGCACAAATGTCCTCGATTCCTGGTCTTTCCTCCAAATCCCTGTGCTCATGTTCCGGGTCCTCGGGTTATCCCGGCCGCTTTCCTTCACTCCGCTGAGACACACAGAAGCAGACAGGCCGATCCTGACACTGTGCTTCCCGACCCAGGGCTGGGCTGCTGCGCTGGGGCCAGGGCCTCCACCTGGGGCTTCTTCCCCTCCCAGTCTGAGTCACGGGCCACTTCCTTCTATTCCAGCCTTCCCGTCTCCTCAGGCTTCGGAGAGGGTGCGACCAGGGCGGGACTTGTTGGCTCTGCCTTCGGAGCTAGGATGGCCTTGGCTCGGCCAGAGCAGCTGCAGAGCCTGGACTTCTCTGGGTTTGGAGGCAGAGCCATCTTTCTCCATCAACCACCTTTCCCTACTGTCTCCCCACCAGCGGTCCTCTTACCAGCTCTCCCTGACAGGACTTTTCTGGGTTTCAAGGCAGAGCCCATCTTTCTCCATCAACCCCGTTTTCCTGCTGTCTCTACCCCCAGCTGTCTTGTTACCAGCTCTCCCTGACCTGGACTTTTCTGGGTTTGGAGGCAGAGCCATCTTTCTCCATCAACCACCTTTCCCTGCTTTCTCTTGTCCAACTGTCTTCTGACTAGCTCTCCCTGCGGGCACAGGGCATGGCGGTCCCTTCCGGAAGCTCCACGTGACCTCTGTGCCTTGGTTTATGGGTCTCCCGTGCCAGCATGCAGACTGTGTGATACTGTCAGTGTCCTACTGCTTATGCCCAGGGGCAAGTGTTAGGTGTAAGACTTCGGAACACTTTGCCTTCGATCCTAGTGTGGGTGGATAAACCGAGGCACCCCCAAGCAACCCCGAGACAGCGGGAGCCACATGCGCTGAAAACACAAGCCCGGCTGCCTGGCCTCACCCTGCAGGGTGACCTCTGCTTCATCCCCTGCCACAGTGGGCGACCGGAAACACTGACCTATGTTGGTAAGCTGGCCTTTGGCACTCAAGGATATGGAGAGCGCAGGGGGGGACGGCAGCTCGGCCTGATCTTCGGACTCCGGCAGGCCTCCGATGGTGTGGGAGTGCCGCCTCTCCTTGCTCTCCTCCTGGGACTGAAGCTGGTACCTGCGGGGGCAGCGAGGGGTTCAGTCTGGGCCACCCCCGTGGGACGCCAGAGGCTGAGCTGTGGGGGGGACGTCTGAGCTAGAAGATGCCAGAAATGGGATGAGGAAAAGGGGGAGCAGGCGAGGCTGCCTGAGGAGAGGCAGGGGGTGGTGACGGAGTGTCCTCTGCAGACCCTCAGGCCCTCCCCTGAGAGCTTGAAGGGATGGACGAGGCCTCAGAACTTCTTCCTTGAGGCTCAGGACAGAGTTCTAGGGCTCCATATATGGGCCTCCAGGTCACAGGAGGCCCCACCCCACTGAACAACTCAGTGCTGTCCAACAGTGGGGCACCTGGGATGTCCTGCCCTTGCCCATCTGAGTGGTCCTAGAAGAACCCTACGAGTTAGGGAAATCCCAAAGAGCAAGTTCGCACAGATTTGGGACAGCACAGGCTGGGACAGGTAGGTATAGGGCTCCATGCGCCAACTCGTTTCTCCCCTGCAACCAAAGGCCGCTCACAGCAAATGCTGACTCCCATGAGGGTGAGCTGGGGCAGGGCGCTGGGTGGCATTTGTGTAGGGCCACATACACATGATTCAGCCAAAGGGGCTGCCAGATCCATGCCAGGGGCCTGAGACAGCTCAGGTTGGGATTTTTTGTTTTTAATTGGTGGTACTTGGAAGTTGAACCTCACATATACTTTGCAAGCACTTGACCACGGACTTGCAACCCTAGCTCATTTTTCATTTTTAGACGGGGTCTCACTGAATTACATAAGCTACCTCTGGTCCAGCACTCTCGATCCTTCCGCATCCTCCTCCTAAATTACTGGTTTTACGAGGTGTGCGCCACCATGCCCAGCCCTGGGTTGGGATTTTTCTATACAGGAGCCCCAAGTATAGAAGAAAAATCACATGTAAGGGTTACCTGAGCCCTTTCTTGGGAAGGGTGTTCCGATCCCGCTGAGTACTGGGAAGATTAAAAAAAAGAAAGGAAGGAAGAAAGAAAAGGAAAAGCAGGTGAGTCTACCTTAGAAACTAGAGTTTGGGACCATACTTTTGAGGGATGCAGACTCTGGACATAGGACATCAACTGTTATTGTTGGCCCCATATCAGCTATGTTGTTGTTGTTTTAGGTGCCGTTGAGTCGGTATCCAACTCATAGCAACCCTCATAGGGTTTTCAATGGCTGACTGTTTCAGGATTGCCTTGGGAGTGGATTGCCAGGTCCTTCTCCCCTTTTTGCAGTGCTGGGAATTGAACTTGGGACCTCAGAGACTACAGTGCAGCGCTCTACCAACTGAGCTAAATCTCAGACCATATCAGCTATAAGACTCTGACTCACTCTCTCTCTCTCTCTCTCTCTCTCTCTCTCTCTCTCTCTCTCTCTCTCTCTCTCTCTCTCTCTCTTTTGGCAGACTTAGGGGGTTAACCCAGGGCCTCATGCATGCTTTACAAGCACTCTACCATTGAGTTGCACCCCCCAGCACTTTCTTTACAATATTTTTTATCTTGAGACAGGGTCTTGTTAAATTACACAGGCTGCCTCTGGCCCCAACTCATGATCCTCCTGCCTCTGCCTCCCGAGTTGCTGGGATTAAGGCATGGACCACTACTCCTAGCTGAGGCCCTTTACTTCTATAAACAGAGTAAGAAGACAGCCACAGCCAAATTCTTGGCTCACAGCTTGGGAAATTTACCTAAAATAAATGCTTTTCTCTGAGTGTCAGTAAGGTAGTTAGCTATTTAAAGGATCATATTGCATTAGGTGGAAACCAGGGTGCAATACAACAGAAATGATGTGGGATTTGGAAACCAAAAGGAGATCTTAGAGAAGGTCTTCTAATGTCTTGTGCCCTGGTTTTCCCATTTCTAAGATGAGAATAAAGCAAAACCACGCTACGTATCTCATGGGGCGGTTTTGAAGCCATTACTCAAAATATGAGAAAAAATCTTGAAAGTCACCGAGTGCCAGGCAAACCCAGGGTGGGATTGCTAGTGGTCAAATGAGTCTCAGGCGCTGACACAGGCTCGGGCTCGGCTCTGCCTCCACCCGCCTACCTGTCCGACTGTCCGGCTCTGGGGCTTCCGCTCCAGGCCAGCTCTTCCGACTCTTCCTCGGAGGGGGCCGCAGGGGCAGGAGGTGGCGTGGGGATGGCAGAGCTGCTCGGGAAGGCACTGGGCAGGCTCATCGGCATCTGGAGGGACTCCATGCTCCTGTGCAGGCCTGAGAGTTTGGAGTACATGCGGGTCTCCTTGGGGACACTGAAGCCACTCATGAGCTCCAGGCCCTGGGAGAAGCTGGCTGAGTTAATGTTGAGGATGGGTGCTGGGCTGGGGGTGAAGCAGGCAGGGAGAGGGCTCCCAGTTGCTGAGCTCGTGGCATGCAGCTCGGGGACCTTCGAAGCGTGCGTGTCGCTGGCCGAGGGTAGATCCAGGCTGTTGGAGTTGACCTTGTCTAGGTTGGCTAGGGAGGGTGGCTTGACAAAGCTCTTAGCTGTGGCCCTGAGAGAAGTGAAGATAAAATACAATATTTAGGATAACAGGATGGTGGAGCGAGGGGCAATTCTCCAGTGTCCTTGTTTTCCGGCCATTTGCTAAGCACAGAGGCTTATCCTAATGCTGTTAAGAAATCAACTGGAAGGAGATCTGGTACCTGGCTTAGGGAACCTTCAGTCTTAACAAGGGAGACAATACACACACAGGAAATGCGTGTAAATAAACATAGTAAAACCACTGGTAAAAGTGCTAAAGACAGCTTTAGCATTGACAGGGAATTGTTGTTAGAAGTCGTCGAGTCGTGTCTGACTCAGAGCGACCATCATAGGGTTTTTCAATGGCTGATTGTTTCGGGATTGCCTTGGGAGTGGATTGCCCCGTCCTTTTCCCATTTTTGCGGTGCTAGGAATCAAACTTAGGACCTCAGAGACTGCAGAGTGGCGCTCTATCAACTGAGCTAAATCCCAGCCCTGACAGGGACCAGTATAAACAAAATGAGTTGTTATTTTTTGCAGTAGTTGAGGATTGAACCCAGCGCACTGCCCATACTTGGCAGGCACTCTATCACTGGGCTGCACCCCCACCCATTTTTTAATCTTTATTTTGAGTCAGGGTCTTGCTAAGCTATGCAGGCTGCCTCTGGCCTCGAGGTTGCAATCCTCCTGCCTCCTGAGTCCCTGGGATTACAGGTGCGCACCACTGCACCTAACTTAACAAAATGACTTTGGAATACAATTTTCTATTGCTATGTGGACTGGGCTGGCCTTGAACTCGCATTGATCCTCCTGCCTCAGCCTCCTGGGTGCTGGGGTTACAGGTGTGCACCACCATGCCCACCAATCTTTGCATACAGTTTTGAAAGAGGGAGAAGAGACTCGGCATATAAGGGAGTGGAGAGGAAAGAGCCATGGAGAGATCTAGAGATTACAGCAGACAGGCCATGCCACAGGTGGTCTAAGGAGGGCAGAGACAGGCACACAGACATGGAGGCCACTGCCCAGTTCAGGTACCTGAGCGGGGTCGGTGGCAGCTCTGCTAACTTGGTGGCTGGAGGGTGGCTCGCTTGGTTCTTGGGCGTACTCTCCGGGGAGCCAATGCTCTTCAAGGAGATGTTGTCTGAGTCCAAGGCCACGGCCTTGGCCTTGGCTTTTTCCTTCTCCCGATCTGTCTGGTTGACAGGAGCCGGGGTGGCGCGCCCGCTGGCAACCTTGGAAGGCTCCTTCAGTCTGGAGGGGGTAAGGCCTCCCTGCTTGGTGCTCAGGAGGCTGGGGTCAATGCTGCTGCTCACCGGGCGGGGTCCACCCCGCCCGCCAGTCACACTCATAGAACTGGACTTGGCCGGCCTGGGCAGGCTGCGGTACTGGATGTTGGAACGGGCCCCGGGAGCCAGGAAACCCGGCTCGGCGCTGTTGGACACGTCTAAGCTGGTCTTGCGCCCGTTTACCGGCTTGACGGGGATGCCTGAGGACTTCTGGATCTTGCTGAGAGTGGCTGAGCTGCCTGTCTGCATCACAGTGGCTGTGCCTGTCGCAGGAGGGGGCTTCTTGTAGCCAAAGGATCCCGAAGTGGAGGGGCGAGCGATGCCCGAGGGGGGCTTCTTAGCATCGCTCAGTCGATCCCGGCCAGCATCGGAAGAGGAGCGCTGGAGCCCAGTGTTCTTCACTGCGAGTTTACCCTTGTCTGTGGCTTTGCCTTCAGGTTTGCCTGCAAGAGGGCAGGAAAAGGGTAAGGGCCACTAGTACCAACCAGTATCGTATACATCTTTTTCTTTACCTCCATGGGAGAAGTTGTTGTTGTTAGGTGCCATCGAGTAGGGTCTGACTCATAGTAGCTCAAAGTACAACAGAACAAAACTCTACCCAACACTGTGCCATGCCTGGCATTATGTCAGTGCTTATCGACTATTCATAGGTTTTTTTTTTTTTTTTTTTTTTTGTGGTACTGGGGGTTGAACCCAGGGCCTCGCGCTTGCATGCTTTGCAAGTGCTGGACCAATGAGCTGCACCCCCAGCCCATTTTTTTATTTCTTAAGACAGGGTCTCGCTAAGTTACACAGACCGCGTCTGGTCTTGAACTTGCGATCCTCCTGCCTCCACCTCCTGAGCCGCTGGGATTACAGGTGTGCGCCACTGCGCCCGGCTATTCATAGGGTTTTCAATGACTGATTGTTTCAGAATTGTTTTGGGAGTGGGCTGCCACATACTTCTCCCACTTTTGTGGTGCTGGGGATGGAACCCAGGGCCTCAGAGAGCGCAGACTGGCGCTCTACCAACTGAGCTAAGCCCCAGCCCCTGGGAGAAGGGAACATTGTTAATGTACTGTAGAAATGTTAGAGGCCGTAAGTAGGGGTAAGCAAGTACTGGATAAACTGATGAAATTTCTTGCCAGAGGGAGTCTGGATAGGACAGGTGGGGGGGCTAGGCTTTTGTTGTTGTTGTTATTGTTCTGTTTGTTTTGTTTGTTTCCTGCTCCAGGAGTAGGATGGATCATTTTGGTTAAAATGGCAGAGGCAATCACAAAGATGACCAAGAAGGAAGTGCATCTCCTAACTGGTCAAGGAAGGGGAAAAGGGAAGAGGAGCATAGAATAAAGTGGTGTCTATGGTAACTAGACACTACAGGGAAATGTCAGCTAAGGCCAAAAGTGACCCAAGGAGTCAGCTTTGGGAGCACTATAGGTCTCTTGCAGTAGCCATTTGATTTTTCATTTTCTTAGGACTTTGCTGGATGTCAAGAAGTATCTGAGAGCCAGGTGCAGTGGTGCACACCTGTCATCCCAGTGGCTCAGGAGGCAGAGGCGGGAGGATCGCAAGTTCGAGACCAGAGGCAGTCTGTGTCACTTAGCGAGACCCTGTCTCAAAAAGTAAAAAAATGGGCTGGGGGTGCAGCCCAGTGGTCCAGCACTTGCAGAGCATGCAGGCGCAAGGTCCTGGGTTCAACCTCCAGTACCAAAGGCGGGGGAAAAAAAAAACACGTATCTGAGGAGGATAATTGCACAGACTAAATGTCATGGGACAGGAAGAAGGAACCAATGGGAGGTGTTTAAAGGGAGGTCAAGCTGGTCTCTGAACACATATGCTCCCCCTCCTCTACCTCTTATTAGGTGTACGATTTTAACCCAGCTGCTTAACCACTTTGAGTTTGTTTCTACATTCATAAAATGGAGATAGCAATGGCCATCTTTCATAATTCAGATGACAGTCATGAAGGTCAGGTCAGATACAGCAGTATGTTAAAGCATTATGCAAGTGTCTGCTACTATTCTTTGAATTATTGTTGTTAGGTGCTATCCAGCTGGGTCCGACTCCTAGCAACCCTCAGAAGGTTTTCAATGGCTGATTGTTTGGAGATTGTTTTGGGAGTAGGCTGCCATGTCTTTCTCCCATTTTTGCAGTGCTGGGGATCGAAGTTGGGTCCTCAGAGAGTGTGGAGCAGCGCTCTACCGACTGGGCTAGTCCCCAGCACCCATTCTATGGATTAGCGACTATGAAGAGGAACAAGCAAGGAAATAGGTCTCCACCCTTGTCCCTTCCTTTATTTCAGCTCACCTGCAACTTTGAGGGCGCTCTGGGCTGTATGAGTGATGGGGGAAGTGACAGCCACTGGCGGGGTCTTGCCCTTCTTAAGGGACCCTGGGTGTCCAAGGCTGATGGGCTTCTTCAGCTCCCCACCCTTTGATGAGTCGTCACAGCTCTCAGGCCGCTCTCTCCGCCATTTAGATGTCCCGGGTTCCATCTTCAGGCTGCCACTGTCGTACTCCAGTTTTTTGGGGACTTTCTCCTCTGATTCACTGAACCAGCTCAGCCCGCTTTCGACTAGAGAGCGCTTCTCGGAGTCTGTGCGGAGCTAAAGCAAAGAAAAGCAGGGGGCAGAGTTAGCCACGCACATGGGGATGGGGGAATGATGAGCTGGGGGGATTTGTGTTAGTTCTAGAGTATTAGGTCAGCCTGGGGTTTCTACCTACATTCATAGGGTTCCAGAGGGAAAACTTATCTATCTCCGGGTTTCTTTTTCTTCTGTAGTTAGAATAGCTCTTACACTTATCACTTCAGATAGGTGGGAGCACAAACTATAGACGCTGACAACATCTACTGTCTTGGGTGACTACTTGGAAGTCGTAGCGTTTTTTTGTTTTTGTTGTTGCCAGCTGTAAAAGAACTTGGCCAAAGACCGCTGGGAGCCCGCTCCATGGCGTGGGCGTATATGTGCCAGTGCATACACAGGCACATGAACGAAGGCACATTTTCCCTGCGCTGGGTGCTGGGGATCAAATCCAGATCTTTGCACATGCTAGGCAAGAGCTCTACCACTGAGTTGCACCCTCAGCCCAGTTAGCCTGTGGCTCTTCTCGACATGGTGGCTGAGGTGTTTCCAAGCCCACGTACCACTATGGTAGAGTTCCTGCGAGACGCGGTGGGCGTGGATGGGAGGGAGTTGAGCGAGGAGCTGGCATTGAACTCTTCCGAGCTGAGGTTGTCCGAGGCATCACTGAGTCCGCTGCTGATAGAGCTGCTCTCGTCCCAGCTGCAGGACGGGAGCGAGAAGGGTTAGCAGTTAAAACAGAAGACAAGGCTAGAAATAAATTTTTTTGTATTGATGGAAGATGGCTCTACAACATTCCTCCAAAGGGAAGAAGCTTGGGGATTTGTCCTGGGTTTGCCAGGAATTCCAAGTGGGACTTAAACTCCCTGGTAATTTGATGATTTTTTTTAAGTTGGTAATGTTTAGTGTACAACGTAACGGGTCTCAGTACGACATGTCCATACATGCATTTCATTGGACATTGCCTATGTTCACTTCCTCCCTTGCCCTCTCATGACCCTCCTCCCTCATTCCCTTCCTCCCCCTCGGTGGATGATTTCTTTTTCTTCTCTTTTTCAATCCTGGGGGTTGAACCCAGGGCCTTGTACACACGAGACAAGTGTGCACATGAGACAAGTACATGAGACACCACGGAGCTGCATCTCTAGTTTCTTTTTTATTTATTTTTTTTATTTTGAGACAAGGTCTCATTAAGTTGCACAGGCTGCCTCTGGCCTCAAACCTGCGATCCTCCTGCCTCAGTCTCCTGAGCTGCTGGGATTACAGGTGTGCACCACCACACCCAGCAAAGGAAATGACTCTGTCTTATCTGGCAAAAGGAGATGTCACATCTCCTAAACAGAAAGGTATATTAAAAAGACAAGTTAATTTTGGGATCCATCTAATTGTACAAACCGATTCCCTTCATTCTCATAATTACCGTATCCTTGTTCATTTGTGGATGTATCCCCCACCGTGTTTTCTAGAAATTTCTGTAGCGGGTAACATAGACCAGGAAGAGATTTCTCTTCTCTGGAACTCTTAAACTAGTCCCTCCTCATTGCTCCCCTATCTACACAGTTCACCCTCCTGGAGGGTGCTTCAAATAACAGAAGCAGCTCTTCTGGTAAATGAGCCAAACCTAAGGTGCGGTGGCCAGGCACAGATGCCAGATCCCTGCTGACTGGCTTCATTCTCTGTTAGTTCCTAGGAATATCAGATTTGTGGTATCGAGGAGGGGTTTGCTCAACATTTCTATCTGACTCTGTATGAAATGTACCTACCACAGCCTCCATATCTCTGTAGATTGAGCTCTACAACCTTCCCTTGACCATCCAGTTACTGGTTTAACAAATGCTTTTTTTCTTTTCTTTTCTTTTTTTTCCCAGTGCTGGGTACTGGGGATCAAATCCAGATCTTTGCACATGCTAGGCAAGAGCTGTACCACTGAGCTGCACCCTCAGCCCTGGGATTAACAAGTTTCACAGTGAGCTGGGCACAGTGGCGCACGCCTGTCATCCCAGCGGCTCAGGAGGCGGAGGCAGGAGGATCGCAAGTTCAAGACCAGAGGCAGTCTGTGTAATTTAGCAAGACCCTGTCTCAAAAAGTAAAAAAAAAAAAAAAAAAAAAAAAAAAAAGGCTGGGGGTGCAGCTCAGTGGTCCAGCATTTGCAGAGCATGCAAACACGCGGCCCTGGGTTGAACCCCTCAGTACCACACACAAAAAAAAAAGTTTCACAGTCAGAATTTATTCTTTTTTCTTTCTGAACCCAGCACTAACTGGACATTTTGTTAATGAGTTACATCCCTAGCCCAAAACAGTTATTATTAACGTCTAAAGCAAATGGCCTCCTCTGCCATCTACGTCACTTTCTTGCTCTATCCTTATTTGCCGTTCACATGTTTCTTTGTGATACTATTTTCTAAACCCCAATTCTGTCTCCTAGGACTTTTCTTCAAAGATCCTGTGTTCCAAGCCTTTCCCTAAAAGTTCGTTAGCCCTTAACCCAGGTTTAGAACACAGAGTTCTGTAAACCAGATACACACGAGTATTTGTTTCTGCTTGTAGGAACTAACCTCTAGGTCCTTATGTCTGTGTTCAAAGTAGGCTTGTTCATCAGTTTTGTGTATGTGCACAAATTAAAGAGGGCGGAGATTTGTGTGTGTGTGAATTAGCTGGTATTTGGGAAACTTTTCCTTTTTGATTTATTTTGAGTTTTGGATCATGGAACAAAAATCAGACATCCCAGTCATCTAAGAGCCTGGCTTACATTTCAGCTGGCCTCACGCTTATTCATGTGCTGGGAATAGGGAAGTGGGCGGTTTGGCCATTTGGCTTGGTTGCTCTGTAGTGATTTATCCAAATACATTGAGAAAGAGCAAAGAAAGCATAAGGATTAGGACACACTTCAGAGTTACTTAAGTTTTATTACTATTAAATATAGCCATTATGAAATGATAACCAACCCCCCCATAACATATATTAAAATCTCCCTTTTATCTGGGGCTGAGATATCATATCCCCCATTTTGTGGAGAAAGGATCCTGAGGGAAGATCAATGCTGATTTTGTGATCCTATCAAGCTCCCATGGGTCCAGATAAGATCTGTGGCATGCAAACAAACAAACCATTCACAGCGGCTCTCTTAGGTCAAAGACAAGAGGAAGCCTGGAGTACTGAATCTTTCATCTGAGATTAATTATCAGTAATCAAGGTCCTGGAGCAGAGAAAGCTATTACAGAACAGCTCTTGCACAAGCACCACGGCAGTCCAGAAATCCAGAGTGAACCTTCCTTTGCCCTAAACTATGGCAATCCTAATACCGAAAGGCAGCACGGGGTTTATCTTTTACAAGAGATATCAGGCCCTCACTGCCCAAAAGACCTATCTCCCAAGCTCTTTCCTATAACGGGAAAAAGTAAACCAGAAGTCATTAGGGAAGGTTAGTTAGAGGGTTTAAAGATTTCTCAGCAGATTCTAAACAAAAGGAAATTTCTACTGTCGTTACCTAAGGGTTGAACATCTCCACCGGGGATACTCCACTGGAGGGAGCATATTTCTTTTTTTTAAAAAGAAAATTAGGGAGGAATCTATGCTATGGGGAAGGCTTATAAAATATAAATGAAAAATTGCCCCTTTTCTATCCTTCTTTTTTTTTTGGTAGTACTTTGAGGCTGAACCCAGGACCTCACATATACTCTGCAAGTGCTCTACAACTGGGTGGCACCCCCAAGTGCATTTCTCATTTTGAAACAGGGTCTTGCTAAATTCTCCATGCTGCCTCTGTCCTTGAATTCACAGCCTTCCTGCCTCAGCTTCCTGAGATCCTAGCATTACAGGAGGTGCTGCCATGCCTGGCCCTTTTTCACTTTCTTTTTTTCTTTTTTCCTCTCCTTTTGGTAAATGATGGTAGGGTACAGAGTAATACAGCATTTGCTTTTTCCATCATACAACTATTATATCACTTTTGGGGCTGGGATTTAGCTCAGTTGGTAGAGCGCTGCGCTGCAGTCTCTGAGGTCCGGAGTTCAATTCCGAGCACCACAAAAATGGGAGAAGGGCCTAGCAATCCACTCCCAAGGCAATCCTGAAACAGCCATTGAAAACCCTACGAGGGTCGCTATGAGTCAGATACCGACTCGACGGCACCTAACAACAACAACAACATCACTTTTGGTTACGCTTTTATCAACTTAGGAGGCTTATGGATTCTTTGGACTATTATGCAGGAAAACTCATATGCATATTTGGGTTATATTCCTTTTTTGCTTTCAAGGTGACTGCTGTTAAGAATTTCTTCTGCTTCCTTCAAAAAAATCCAATGCAAAAATATATATCCTATGCATATCTCTGTCCTCTGGCTGTTGGCTCTCTGGATCTGCCGAGTAGCTAACATTACAGGGCCCCACTCCCTTTACCTGGAGAGTCTCTCTACCTGACTTAAGTTGGAACTCATCTTCCTCTTTGTTGGTTTACTGCATTGCTTTAGTAAAGCACCTCTCCCACTAGGTTCTTGGAGAAGGATGGTTTGGAAGTAAACTTTGTAAGATCTTGCACATCACAAAATGTCTTTCTTCCATTTTTACGCGTGAAATTTTAGCTAGGTATAGAATCCTAAGAAAAGAATAATCTCTCCTCGGAATTTAAAGGCTTTGTTCCGTTGTCCACCTTCTATTGTTACCATTCTGATTCTTTGTCCTTAGTATGTGATCTCTTTCTTGGTTTCCTCTCTGGAATTTTTGGTCTTCTTGGTCTTCTAAAGTATCATTAATGATGAGCCTTCAATTGGTACCCTACTGAACCCTCTGAATCTAGGTCATGACCTTCAGTTCTGGGAAATTCTCCCTCCCCAAGGTCTCACCCTGTGGCTCAAGTAGGCCTCAAGCTAATGATCCTCCTGCCTCAGCCTTCCAAGTACTGGGATGACAGGCATGTGCCACCACACCTGGCTTTTCTCAAAAAAAAAAAAAAAAAAAAAAAAGTTCATGACATTCTCCACTTCATTTTTTTGGTTCTTTCTTCTAGAATGTGTATTATTTCAATGACAGATTTTTTTAGGCTGACACTGTGAGTTTCTTACTTTTCTCTTGTTTCCTAGCACCTTTAAAAAAAAAATTCTCCTTTTGGAGGCAATGACTTAAATTTTATCTTCCATTCCTTCTATTAAGTCTTTCTTTCTTTCTTTCTTCCTTTCCTTTTCTTTTTTTTTTTTTTTTTGCAGTACTGGGGGTTGAACCCAGGGCCTCACGCCTGCGTGCTTTGCAAGTGCTAGACCACTGAGTTGCACCTCCAGCCCATTTTTGTTGTTGCTGTTGTTTTGTTTTTACTTTTTTGAGACAGGGTTTCTCCAAATTACACAGATTGCCTCTGGTCTTGAACTTGCAATCCTCCTGTTTCCACCTCCTGAGCCGCAGGGATTACAGGTGTGCGCCACCGCACCCAGCTCTATTAAGTTTTTCACTTCTCTTATCATATTTTTAATTTCCAAGAATTCACTTTAATAGGCTATGGTTGTTTCTTTTAAGGAAAAAGTTTTCTGAGGGTTCCAGGCTGCAAACAGAGTTGCTGCTGGCTTCCCCACTGCTGCCTTAGCATTCAACTATTCTCCTTTTTAGCACCCCAAAATCTCATCACTATTACCTTTCAATCTCCTATTCTATTTTTTTTTTAATCCTCAGTACTGGTAGGTTGAACCCAGGCCCTTGCACATGATAGGCACGTGTTCCACCATTGAACTGCACCCTTAGCCCCTTTTTTAAAATTTGTTTTAAATTAAGTTGCATGGGCTGCCTCTAGCCTTGCACTGACGATCCTCCTGCCTCTGCCTTCCAAGTAGCTAGGATTATAGGTGTGTGCCACAGCACTGGCAGGTTTGTTTATTCTTGGAGACGAAGAAGTATCATTGTGTAGCCCAAGCTGTCCTGGAAATGGCAGTTCCTTCTGTCACAATGAGTTTATAATCCCAAAATAGAGAAAAAAGTATAAATGAAATAAATACTATCACAGAGGTATTTACACAAATAAGGGTTTTTATATCTAAGGGAATACAGAGGAAACAAAATTCCGAAATATGATTTTGCCAAGTAAGAATACTGACAACCATAATACTTACTGCTCTTTTTCCATTCCTGTCCCACTTGTACTTCCTGTATTCCCTAGGATTTCTTTTAGATGACCAGCCCTCTCACTTCATCTGCTTTTGGAAACATAGGCAGGAGGATCCCGTCCTGTCATCACTGTGCAACAATCTAGGTGCTGCTGAAGATTCTGAAATCCTGGCATTATCAGTGGACATAGCCCTTATCTGTCTCACATAGGCATTTTGTGTTTCCTTAAAGCCAAGTCTTCCATGATGCTTTCCACGATCCTTCTTGCCAGAAGAAAGCTCATTCTCTTTTATATTTCCACAGATTTACTTGTACCTCTAGCAGAGTGTTCTCCCTTGTAATAGTTATGCTCATATACCTCTTCATTGGACTAAATTTTCCTGAGGGCTGGAATTGCACCTCATGCATCTCTGTACCCCTCCTACGGTATCTTGTACATAGTGGGTACTCACTTGAGAACTTTAATTCTTGGCTTGTATAAAAGTAGGAATATACAACCTCTGAGAGGGGGTGATGACTTTGGGGCTGCTATTTATATATTCTCCAAGAATGACTAGTAATTTGTTTATAAATAATCCTTGCTGCAGAGGGGAATTTATAAACATTCTTTCTAGAACTTTTAGTTCTCTGCTGAAATTCCCTGTTACAGAACATAATTTGCCTTTTCTACTAGTTCCTTAAATACATTTATGAAAAGTACATCTGCTAATTCTAACATCGAGTCATCTGTAGGTCTGCTTCTATTGACTATTTTTCCCCTCAGTCATGTTTCTGCTCTTTTCTGAGTCTTATAAATTTTTATTACATGCTTATATATATACCTAGAAAAAACATGTTCCTTCATCTTTGAGGCTGCTAGGATTGAGAATTGAGCCTGTATAACCTGTAGTAGAGGTGGGTCTGCACTTCATTGCAACTTTGGTTAAAGTCAGTTCTCCATTAGTTTTAAATGTTTTGAGGGTAGGATCAGGACCGTTCTTTCAGCAGGACTTGAGTTCTGAGCACAGTGAGACTCCAGAGCTGTCTTTCCCATCCAAGGACTAACCAGGCCTGATGCTTAGCTTCCCAGATCAGATGAGATCGTGCACAATCAGGGAGGTACGGCCATAGACTCCAGAGATCGATCTCTCTATGCCATACAGCCCAGCTACCCACTTTTTGTCCTTCTGTGGGTTCTTTTTGCTCCTGGCGAGCACCTTCTACACACTCAGTGAAGGATCTTTGTGCTTTGGAGGGGTCTTTATCCTCCTGCCCTGCTCTCAGATTCTAGTGTACTGTGCTGCTTCTGCATACTCAGGGAAGGCCCTGTGCATCTTGGATAGATGGGGTAGGGGGGTTGTCTTTCTCTACTTTTTGCCCTGCCCTCAGTCCTCAGCTCAATTTTACTGGGTACTTAGGGAAGGCCTCATGGGGAAGGCTTAGGGAGGAGTAGGCATGTATTTGGGGCTGGGATTTAGCTCAGTTGGTAGAGCACTGCACTGCAGTATCTGAGGTCCGAAGTTCAATTCCCAGCACCACAAAAATGGGAGAAGGACCTGGCAATCCACTCCCAAGGCAATCCCGAAAAACAGTCAGCCATTGAAAACCCTATGAGGGTCACTATGAGTCAGATACCAACTCGATGGCACCTAACAACAACAGGCATGTATTTGCTCTGTGATTACGGGCTTCTTGGAGCCCGCTCATGTGTAGCCTGCCAAGGTTTGTATGAAGTGAGGCTATTTCTTTCTTATTCTCACCAATTGTGGGTTTGCTTCTCTTCATGCCATCCCCATAGGATGAAATCAGCCATGCAGCCCTTCTTCCCAAGGAACAGCTCACCACCTCTGGAACTGACTTCCATTAGAATACACTGCATATCTGTGTGTGTGTGTGTGTGTGTGTGTGTGTGTGTGTGTGTGCGCGCGCGCGCGCGCATATGTATGTACATATTTTAATGTGTGTTGCTTTTCCAGCTTCCAGTGTGTTTTTAGGGTGAGAATTAGGTACTGTGACCCTATACAATCCCTTTCCATAAATCAATCCCAAGAGCGTCCTTGGGATAAATAAAGCCCTTCATCTCAGCCATAAAAATGGCAACTGATTGCCCTTCTTGTCTTCTTGCCTGCTTCCTAGCACTGATACCACAGTTTAAGGAGCACTCTGGTGTACCCCATCTCCTCCGGAGGATGAAAGAGGGACTGTGTGGAGGCCAGCTCCCCGGAACACTGCTCTGTTTGTGTCTGTGCAATGCACGTGGCAATGCACGGGGCAGGGGCACTCCTCCCCTCTGGGAAAAGCACCAACACTCACACGGCTCTTGGCTAGCACTGGCCACCCCGCCCAGACTTCTCTCATACTGTCTGCTCCCCACCTTCGGAGCCCAGAACTGCAATGGCCAAGGGAGCCTGCAGGCAGCCACAGGGCCAAGGGTGTGGGCGAACGGGAAGGGTGGACCAGCTTTGACTACATAGGAAAAAATCCGGATTGTCTTTCTGTCACAGCGAGGATCTCAAAAGTCAGACTTGAACACTGAACCAGTTCTTCTGTATAGAACATACATGCCTCGTGGTTCATAAACAAGTTTCTCAAATTATTTACTACTTAATGCACAAGAGCTGAGCACAGGGAACCTTACTTTCTTCTCTGAAAGTAGAGAAACATCTGCAGCACAACAGGTTGCTTATAAAAGCCTTCTTTCTTTCTTTCTTTCTTTCTTTCTTTCTTTCCTTCCTTCTTTTTTCTTTTGGCCTCTTGGAGTTACTTTTATTTGTAGGTAGAGGTGTAGAACCGCAAGCCTAACCTTGTATCTCCAGGAGATCTTTAGGACTTCCAGCCTTCCCACGTCGGACAGAGAAGAGCCATTCTATTTAAACTGAAAACAGCCTCTAAGACAGCTAAAGGCTGTCCAACCACACAATGCACCCAACTACACGGAACTGAATCCCCAAACCAACCATACAAAGAAGCCAGGGTTGGAACCACAAGGTATCTACCATCTTCTATCCAATATACATGCATCAGATGGGTCAGAGCGGTACAGAGCACCAAAAGCCACGACTTGACATTGTCTCACTTGCTGGAGTCAATGGACGATGGCCTGGTTGGGCAGTTAAATGGGCAACAGTGACATGGTGTGAATTAGACCGACAGACTGACAGTATCTGAGAGCCAAGATGAGGCGGAGGCTTCCAAATGTGACGAACCTGGCTCTAGGTTCTATAATGGCCCGAATGTCTATGGGCCAAAATAAAAGAAATATTTTAGTAATGCATGTGCTTTAGATAAGGCTGTCATTGGGTGGTTCTGTCGCTAGGGGTGTCTCATGACATCTGCCTCTAAAACCCAACTTAAATTCTTGATACTATAAGAGAACAGGATGAAAAGTCCATAAAGCTAGAAGTGGGATGGTCTTAAGTTAGAATTCAGCACAGTAAGAGACTAAAAATTTATCTATCTGGCCAGAAGTGGACTGAGCTGACCTGAATGAATGTACTTCTATGGGCCAGACTACATTCCTGATGCTTGCTCTTGTCTTGAAATTTTTCTTTCTTGGAACTACACCAGGTTAGAGTTAAGATACCGGTTTCCTAGCGCCGGGCACGGTGGCGCACACCTGTAATCCCAGCAGCTCGGGAGGTAGAGGCGGGAGGATTCCAAGTTCGAGACCAGGGGCAGTCTGCGTAACTTAGTGAGACCCTGTCTCAAAAAGTCAAAAAAATGGGCTGGGGGCGCAGCTCAGTGGTTCAGCACTCGCAAAGCATGCAGGCGTGAGGCCCTGGGTTCAACCCCCAGTACCGCAAAAAAAAAAAAAAAAAAAGATACAGGTTTCCTTGTTCACTACTTCAAGAATACTCTTTCACTGTATGACAGACGGAATAAGAGGTCAAACCATATAAAAGTGACAGTCCTGCAGGTAAAGGATGGCTCAACATCAAGTATGTTTATTTGCATGTTTCGCCTATGCTTCAGCACTTGTTTGCTATAAAAGTTTGGTAGTGGATCCTCAATTCCTCATAGGAAGACGTGAAATCTGTGACTAACAACAGAGATGACAATTTGTCTCAGCCTAAGCCTAGTCTGTGACATCTGGACAGGAGAACATGTTTGGGTCTCTCCTCCTTCCAAAGTTCCTAAGATTTCATTCTCTCTCTCTTCATTTGCCCTCTACACTTTCTTCAGGCTGGTCCTTGAGGCGAGTCACTCAGTGGATCCTCTGTCCTTCCCAGGGTCCCTCAGACAGTCATGAAGCTGTGAGTCCCTTATGAGAGAATCAGCCAGCCATGTTCCATCTCTAGTCCCTGCAGCAAGCGGACTCCCTTGTTCTCCTTGATGTGAACTAGATCTGTATGAATACTGTAGCCATTAGCTACGTGAGGCTACTGAATACTTGAAATGTGGATCGTCTCGGTTGAAACTGCAGTAAAATGCTGAAGACTTAGTAGGAAAAGGCCTGCGGCCGTAGCCCTGTGGCATCCAATCCTGTCAGACTTAGTAGGAAAAAAAGTATATAAAATACCATTAATAATTTCTACATTAGTTACATAGATTAAAATAATATTTTAGATTTATTGGGTTAAATAAGACATTATAATTAATTTCACCTGCTTATAAAAAATGTTTCCACTAGAAAGTTTAAAATCACATGAGTTTTGCATGACATGTCTATTGGAAAGCACTAACCTAAGCAGGAAGCGGCTGGGCAATGCAATGCCAGCTTTGAAGAGCTAGAGCTCATCAGCTGCCGTAGCAGTGGCATCTGGTCCATGAGCTGGGAAAGCTACGGTGTGCAGCTGGACTGCACCTGATCTTTCTCTTCCTGGCACCAAACACGTCGGATTGTTAAGTGTACTCATTAAATAATTAGCCACAGTCCTCAGCATTGAAGAGGCAAGGAAGGGTAAGCGGACTTCTGAAGATAATGGAAGGACTAGGGTGAAATCTGGCAGTTTTGTGATGCTCCCCTTTGTAAATGCATCAAGACCACCTGGAGAAACTGCCAAGGTTCTTCAAGTCAGTGAGCTCTGCTGCTCCTCACCCCCGTATGGCCTCAGCGAACTCCAAGAGCACGGAGGAGTAGAGTGTCTGCTTCATTACATGTCTGTGGTTTGGCAGAGAGTGTAGCAAGCCGGCCCAATCTGGCTGACAAAGCCAAGTAATGGGAGGAAAGGATGAATTGCATAGAGTGAGAAATTTAGAGGAAGAGAGGGTGGAGCAGAGAAGATGCCAATGTAAATTTTTGTTGAGCTAACAATTGTAAACAAAAAAGATCGTGTGCATGGCACAGTGTCAGACAGTGCTCTGTTCTGTTGTATGTAGGGTTGCTGTGAGTCTTACCCAAGTTGATGGCACCTAACAACAGCAATACGAGTTGCCAAGTCTTAAGCGTAAAAATCACCAAGAAGGGACCCTAAAAACAAGGTAACCAGAGTCATCTATGAAACTGGAAGATGTGTACAGTTATGAGAATTTATTTGGCCCTCTTGATATATTGCGCTGGGATTTAGCTCAGTTGGTAGAGCACTGCTCTGCAGTCTCTGAGGTCCCGAGTTCAATTCCCAGCACCGCAAAATGGGAGAAGGATGTAACAACCCACTCCCAAGGCAATCCCGAAATAGTCAGCCATTGAAAACCCTATGAGGGTTGCTATGAGTCAGATACCAACTCGATGGCACCTAACAACAACAACTTGATATATTGGCAGTAATCCCATGCTATTCTAGTCCTTCAAGAAAACTAATGGCTTTAGTAACTTGCTAAAGAGACTTCCCAAACTCTAGTTTGCACACAGAACTATCTGATTAACTTGTTCAGCTCTCCAATGCTGAGACTAACTTCATGAACGGACAATGGGCCAGAGATCCTCAAAGTCAGATTTAAATCCTACAGACTGGTTACATGGCACTACTGACACTACTGAAGAATCAGGGAAAACAGTTGCCATAATTTTGGATCCTACCACTTTAGAGTACCTGTCGCCGTAACTAGGGATGAATTCTTACTCATATCTGACTGGGAAGATTATAAAGATTAATTCCAGGCTGGGCACCATGGCACATGCCTGTAATCTCACCGACTCAGGAGGCTGAGGAAGGAGGACCGTGAGTTTAAAGCTAGAGGTAGCCTGTGCAACTTAGTGAGACCGTCTCAAGATTTAAAAGACAAAAAGAGCACTTGCCTACCATGTCCAAAGCCCTGGGTTCAATCCTCAAGTACTGCCCTCCCACCCAAAAAAAAAAAAAAAAAAAGTTTTTTTTTCATTTTTTGTTTGTTTGCGGTACTGGGGGTTGAACCCAGGGCCTTGCACCTGCATGCTCTGCAAATGCTGGACCACTGAGCTGCACCCCCAGCCCATTTTTTTACTTTTTGAGGCAGGGTCTCGCTAAGTGACGCAGACTGCCTCTGGTCTTGAACTTGGGATCCTCCTGCCTCCGCCTCCCAAGCTGGTGGGATGACAGGTGTTCACCACCGCGCCGGGCCAAAAGGAAGGTTAATTCCACCGATTCTGGAAATATCATATACCTGAAGATCACACCCAGTTGAAGAGAAATCTAAGAAAAGTGTGCCCCAGTGTCCCACTGTACCTTGGTCATTCCGTTCAATTCTGAAATCACAGATTCCCACCGTTGTCTTTTCAACTCACTCAGCTATAATTTCTACAGTAAGCACCAAAGTTCCCTGTGGCTTTTAGGGAGGGAGTTAGTATAAATAAACACAGAGCTAGTTCACCACCAACAATATAAAAAGCCGCCCTCATGCACACACAGAGCACTTCTACTGTTATTTCTGAGGATGCTTGATATAACAAGAAAAGTGAGAAAGTCTGTTTGCTCGATTCCAACTTTGTTGTTGTTGTTAGGTGCTGACAACTCAGGTCCAACTCACAGCTACCCTGTGTAGGGTTTTTCAGTGGCTGATCATTTGGGGATTGCTTCGGGAGTGGGTTGCCACATCCTTCTCCCATTTTTGCAGTGATGGGGATCGAACTCATGGCCTCAGAGAGCGCAGAGCAGCGCTCTACCATTTCAGCTAAACCCCAGCCCAATTCCAACTTCAGTTCCCTTCCACTCTTTCTTGCTGAAGCTCGAATGACCTCCAACCTGCCCACCCTGGCTCACTGTCCTCCTAGAAGGCCCAAGATTTTTCAGTGGCGGGAGCAGGATCGTTGCAGGTCCAGTCCTGGGCAGAAACCGCACTCTGTCAAAATGAGGCCACAAGTCCCTGTGCCTGTTCTAGACAGGAGTCATTGCCCCGGTGGCAGAAGGACATTTTTAGAGAGTATGGGTCATGACCATTCAGGTACCTCAGGGCCTGCAGAACTAGATGTCCTTTGAGCAAGATTCGCGAAATGCTATCCCTGAGTTCAATCCCCTGGTATCTGATCATACTTTTAGATCCTGAAAGGTGTCTGTGACGCAGACACATTTCTGTAAAGCTCTCGTCTTGCCTCGTGACAGCCTGCCTCGTGCACTGCCTTCTTGATGCTAGTATTTTATTTTTGCCCCAATGTAAAGAGAGTTTTTTAAACATAGAACTTTATTTATTTATTTATTTTTATGGTTCCAGGCCCTGCTAAGCACGTGCTCTGCCATTGAGCTTCACCCCCAGGCCCGAATACCGTTATAAACTGACTTGTGTTCCTCTCAAATTCACATGATGGAGCCCTAACTCCCAATGACTGTACTTATTTGGGGAAAGGTCCTTTAGGGAGGTAACTAAGGTTAAATGAGATGGTAATTGTGGGGCTCTAATCTGATAAAATTCATGTCCTCATGAAAAAAGGAGAGGGCTGGGGTTTAGCTCCGTTGGTAGAGCGCTGCTCTGCACGCTCTGAGACCCTGGGTTTGATCCCTAGCACTGCAAAAATGGGAGGACCTGGCAGCCCATTCCTGAAACAACCGGCCATTGAAAACCCTATGAATAGGAGAGAAGCACTGACATAGCACTGGGCATGGCACAGTGTCAGGGAGTGTTTCATTCTGCTGTACATAGGGTTGCTGTGAGTCGGACCCAACTCGATGGCACCTAACACTACCACTAATAAGAGAAAAGGAAGAGACTGGAGAGCTCCTTTCTAGTGTACACACACAGGAAAGTCTGTGTGAAGACATAGTGAGAAAGTGGCCACATACAAGGCAGCAAGTGCGGCCTCACCAGAAACCAACCCTGACGGCACCTGGATCTTGGATGTCTAGCTTCTAAGACTATGAGAAAATAAATTTATACTGTTTAGGCACCTGGCCTGGGCAGAATACTACAACCATTGTAGTATACTCCAACAACGTATAATACTACAACAATGGCTGCCTGAGCAGAACACTACAACTATTGCTGTTGTTGTTAGGTGCCGTCGAGTCAGTATCCGACTCATAGCGATCCTCATAGGGTTTTCTTTCTTTCTTTCTTTTTTTTTTTGTGTGGTACTGGGGGTTGATTCCGGGGCCTCACACCTGCATACTTTGCAAGTGCTGGACCACTGAGCTGCACCCCCAGCCCTTTTATTTTTTTCCTTACTTTCTGAGACAGGGTCTCGCTAAGTTATGCAGACTTCCTCTGGTCTCGAACTTGCGATCCTCCTGGCTCCGCCTCCCAAGCCGCTGGGATTACAGGCTTGCGCCACCACGCCCAGTTTCTCATAGGGTTTTCAATGGCTGACTGTTTCAGGATTGCCTTGGGAGTGGATTGCCAGGCCCTTCTCCCATTTTTGCGGTGCTGGGAATTGAACTTGGAACCTCAGAGACTGCAGCACAGCGCTCTACCAACTAAGCTAAATCCCAGCCCCACTACAACCATTAAGTGATGAAAATTATTTTATTTATACATTAACAACCACTTCAGGCCACATTGGACATTGACCACTCTCCTGCTTCAGTTTAGGTTTAATTCAGAGATTCGCTAACACCAGGTTTTTGATCATGACACTGCAGCTCCCTATAGCTGAAATAAAATATCTGATTCCATCGGCGAGGCCCAGTAGAAGCTACGGAGTGAGAAAGTCAAGGAGTCAAGCAAAGTGGGAGGAATTAGCCCTGCTCCTTTGACTTGGCAGCAAAATAATGCCAGGGAAATTCCATCTCTGCATGATGAAATCAGGTTCTATGTAGGCTCCCCTAATGACACGATCCGCGATTATTCAACCCTGCAAACAGCTTGGATAGCACTTTGTGGAACCGAATGGATGTAATTGGATTAGAGGTATCAATATATTTTATTGGGATCTTAATGTGGGCACGGGTAATGGCAGGGTAGCAGGGAGAGAGAGAGGAGTGAGAATGTGAGGGGAAGCCATGAGAGGCTGTTTCCGAGATGTGGCTTAGGCTTTGCCATGTCAGCTGGCAGCGCCAGAGCAAGGCACAAAAAGCAGAAAGTTGAGCTGTTTCACGGGAGTCTCCTTAATGAGGACCAACTGTCGGGGCGGAACGCTGACTTGGCTGGCCGCAATTTGTTTGAGTTTTCTCTAGTTTCACAGATTTCCCTTTCTGCCTGCCCCAAGCCTTTCCCCTCTTCTGCTTCTTTCAAGGGGTGGTTGCTGTTAGGTGCCTTTGAGTCCTGTCCAACTCATAGCGACCCTCAAATTGGGTTTTAAATGGCTGATTGTTTTGGGATTGCTTTGGGAGTGGATTGCCACATCCTTCTCCCATTTTGGGGGGTTGGAATGAAAAAACAAGGCACCTTCCTCTCTTACTGAGATGTTTCCAAGTCAGGAAACTGAAGGCCTTCTAAGACTATATATAAGACACCTGGAAATCTCTCTCAAGAAATGGGAAAAATTGTCAGGGTGGCCATTAAGTTCACCTTCCAAGGGTAAAAGGTAGCCATGGGGAACAGGCTCTGGAATCCTGAACATGGGCTTCTATTGCCACTACTCTTTATGACTGAAGTCAAAGTAGCATACCTCTCCTAGCCTCAGTTTCCCCAAGTGTGTTGTTGTTGTTAGGTGCTGTCGAGTCAGTATCCAACTCACAGCGACCCTCATAGGGTTTTCAATGGCTGACTCTTTCGGGATTGCTTTGGGAGTGGATTGCCAGGCCCTTCTCCCATTTTTGTGGTGCTGGGAATTGAACTCAGGACCTCAGAGACTGTAGCGCAGCGCTCTACCAACTGAGCTAAATCCCAGCCCTCCCCAAGGGTAAACAGGTCATTCAATCCCTAACCAAAATGTTTCAAAAACTGAACAGCAGGGGAAAAGATTTTGATTCTTGGACAAGAAAACATGTCGAAGAAAACTTTTTGCAAGCAGCACGTCCTTCTTTTTCTAAAACCAACATAGACACCTCACTTCATAGATTTTTGGGAAGGGATGAAAATGATATTTGACCTAAGCATTTCATGAGATACTTCCTGCACCTCTGCACTGTCTCACCCACATTCTTCTTCAAATGCTTCCTCAGGAGTCTATTGGAGAAAAGGAATGACATAACAGTTTTTGCAATTCCGTGTCTCCTCCAAACCAATACAGAATTAAGAGGCAATTGACAATATTCTGAAACATAGGAAATATCTGGGTGAATGGTCTAATTTCCTGTGCAGGACCAGACAGCAAATATTTTAGGCTTTGCAGACCACAGGGTCTCTGTCACAGCAGCTTAATTCTGCCAATGCAGACTGAAGGCAGCCATAGATAATCCACGAACCAATGAATGCCGCTACTTTCCAATACAACTTCACTTATGGCCACTGAAATTTGAATTTCATCTAATTTTCATGTGTCATGAAATACTATTCTTTCCATTTTTTCTCCCAATCATATAAAAACGTAAAAATCATTCTTGGCTTATGGGCCATACCAAAACAGGCAGTGATCAGAGCTGGCCCCGCATGCTACGGTTTGCCAGGGCTGGAGCTACATCAAAACAAGGGCTTCTAAAAATGAGAAGAAATAATTCCTCAACTGACAGGTCCTGGCTGAAAAAGCAACTGTGGACTGAGAATGACCTGGTGGATTTCCACTTCTATACCTTTTTTAGGGCCTTTCTCATCTAACTTGCTCAGTTTACAAGTCAAAACAAGATTTGTCTGCCAGTAATACTACTGGCTCAGTTTTGACTCATGAAAAAAAAAAAAAAAGAAGAAGAAGAAGAAGAAATAGAAGAAAACCAGAGTGAGCGTAGCAGAGGAAGAAGAGAAAAGAAGGAAAGAAGTATTAGTGCTTTTTCCATCTTGCTGTCAATCCTCCACTCTGGAGGCAGGCAATGCCTTCAAGTAGGTTGGGGTTCAAACATATGTAGCTTTTAGAATGATTTACATAGGGCTGACAGAAGCTAAAGCCCTTGCTAGTCAGAAACACAAATCCGGCTACACAGCCAGGTTGGAAGAAGTCAGATAGAGGGCACATGTCTTGCGTATGTTCCCCTTACACATATGGCAACAAATCAAAGTCCTTGATATTAACAAGTTACCATCATCTTCAGGTCTCAAAACCCCCTCTCTGCTCAAAGTGAGTATCGTCCAAAGTAGAAGGGACAGGAATCAGGCCCTCCGTGCGTACTCCTGGCTCTCGAGTCTGAGCAGGTTCTGGCAGCTCCCGGAGCTTCAAGCCAGGCTGCTGGTGTGAAATGCCGATCTGGCAATAAACACCTCAAGCCTGTGCGCTACTTTCTGCGCGGAAGGAGGCCTTCCACCACAAGCCCATTGCCAGGCGTTCCCTCTGAACACACGGGCCCCTGTCTCCCCGTTTTCTTCATTTTTTTGTATCACATTCAATCTTCTCACATTCGCCAGAATCCCTGGCCCTCCATTATCACCTTTTTTTCTCTTTTACTCTATTAAACGAGAAGTCCCCTTTCCAACCTCCGCTGCGGTCTTCTACATACGTGGACATCATCTTCTCTCTATTCACTGAGTTGCTTTGTACAGTCAAACATCCTGACATCTTGACCCCAAACAGAGGGTTTGTGAACCACCCCAGCTTTGCTACTCATAATTACCCTCATGCCGTCCACATTCAATCCACCAAAGAAAAACAAAATAAAGAACATTAGGTAGGAAAGGCAGCACAAGAGAAACACACACATATTCCAAATCCAAAAATCTAAATAGAAGAATTGCTCAAGCCTGTCTGTGTGTGCGCTATCACACGGGACAACGTGGCAGACTCTAATGTGCCTCCTGGGCCCAGAGCCTGAAGCACAGGGTGGGATTCACTCCGGACAAAGGCAAGGAACGTGCCAGTGTGCGGCTGCGTAGTGTGCATAAAGGGAATGCCATCCAAACCCACAGATTCGCAGTAACCGCTCTGTTATTGAAATATTTATTGGAAGTTAAGCTACTTGTTTTCCATTTCAAAAATAACACCGAGAAACCAATCCACTACTCAAGGCAACCACTTCTCTCAGGAATTCACACCCTCTCGCGATCTCCGGGTAGAAATGCAGTGAGCAACCTTGGATGAAGAACAGTACTCTAACACAAGTCAAATCCAAGGCCAAACGCTGGTGGGGCTGGTGGGGGAGCCGTAAGTAAAATGAAAGACAAGGACATTTTCCAGATCGTATAAACTTTTGGGTGCAGCCTCTGTAAACCCCACTAGGATTACTTTGAAGTTCTGACTTCAGTGATTTGGCTAGATGTCTACATTCCCATAACTTCTACCACTCCTTTTCATACACTGTCCTCATTTAAATTCCCAGCTAAAAATATCAGTCAAATACGATGGCAGTGGCCGCAGGGGTAGGACTGATAGATGATCATAGTTTTCTCCTTTCACCTGCACACAAGGACCTATATACCCCACGGCCTCAAAGGAGCGCCAGCGCGATGCAAGGAGACTTAGCAGCATGTTATGTGGGGGGCTTACCGAATCCCTCAACTGGCACCCTGACATCATTATTTCAAAAGAAGCAGTCACGAGAAAGTAGGAGAATGTAAAGACACACTTCACTTTGTTATTTAGCATTTTTTGATCTATGTGGATTCAACTGTCAAGATTTCCATGGTAGCAAAGCAATCCACGTAAGAGGCGGCTTTGTGGGAAGCTGCTGCTCACTTAATCATCAGGCAGGCTGGGATCTGACTCAACATCAGCTATTACTTGTACCCGCCCAGTCAGGCCTAACCAACATAGCCTCAGCATTGCTGGACAAATACGCAGCAAGATCCTACATTTAACCAGAGGAAAGTCTGCGATTTTACTAAAAAGAGTCACAGCTTTCTGGAAAACGACACTGAATAATCTAGGAACCCAAGAGGACAACCAAATGGGACTAAATGTACACTCAAGATCTTCATAGCACAGTACCAGCACCAAGTGTGTTGAGGCCTGGGTGATGGTTTCCTGGGAGTCTGTGAAGGTCATGCAGCTGTCTAGCTCGGCCATAAGAACTCACCATTAAAGGCAGCTTTAAGATATTGCCTTTCATAACCATCCACAGCACCTGATTTTGTCCAAAGAACATGCATTTTACATCATATTCCTAGTGGAGCTGGCTAATTTATATTGTCCAATGGGAATGTTCTGATCTCATTTTTCTTTGTGAACATCACAAAGAAAGATACCATTATCAAAGCAACAGTTACCAGCCAGGCGTGGTGGCACACGCCTGTAATTCTATCTCCTCAGGAGGCCGAGGCAGGAGGATCACAAGTTTGAGGCCAGTGGTAGCCTGTGCAAATTAGCAAGACCTTGTCTTAAAAATAAAAATTAAGAAAAGGGCTGGGTGTGCAGTTCAGTGGTACATCACTTGCCTAGTACACGGACCTGGGTTCATTCCCCAGTACCCACCCACACTCACAAAGTTACCATATATACAGCATTTAAATATGTATGTCAAACACTCTCCTGGGCACTTATATAAACTTGTACAACCTCATTTCATCTTCATAATAATCTGAAGATAGATATTTTACCTACAAGAGAGCTAAAAGTTAAGACAGGTAAAGTCCCATGCCCGAGGTCCCATGGCTAGTGAGAACAGAGCCAGTTTAACATGAAGTTTGTCTGTTTTTTTAATCACTGTGTATACTATAAATACTCCTATCCGTTATGCAGATGACATCACTTTGCTTGCTGAAAATGAAGAGGATTTAAAACATTTACTGATGAAGATCAAAGATCATAGCCTTCAATATGGGTTACGACTAAACATCAACAAAACAAAAATCCTTACGACTGGGTCAGCACGCAACTTCACATTAAATGGAGAAAAGATTGAGGTCATCCAAGATTTTACTTTGCTTGGCTCTATAATCAACACCCATGGAAGCAGCAGTCAAGAAATCCAAAGACGCATTGCTCTAGGAAAAGCTGTGGCAAAAGATCTCTTTAGAGTATTGAAAAGCAAAGATGTCACATTGAAGACGAAGGTGAGTCTGACTCATGCCATGGTATTTTCAGTGGCATCATATGGTTGTGAAAGCTGGACACTGAACAAGAGAGACAGAAAAAGAATTGATGCTTTTGAATTGTGGTGCTGGAGTCGTCTATTGAATATACCATGGACTGCCCAAAGAACCAACAGATCTGTCCTAGAAGAAGTACAACCAGAGTGCTCCTTGGAAGCAAAAATGGCCAAACTGTGTCTTATATATTTCGGACATGTAGTCAGGAGAGGGCTGGGATTTAGCTCAGTTGGTAGAGCACTGCTCTGCAGTCTCTGAGGTCCCGAGTTCGATTCCCAGCACCGCAAACATGGGAGAAGGACATGGCAACCCACTCCCAAGGCAATCCCGAAACAATCTGCCATTGAAAACCATATGACGGTCACTCCGAGTTGTACACGACTAGATGGCACCTAACAACAACAGTCAGGAGAGAACAATCCCTGGAGAAGGACCTCATGTTTGGAAGAGTGGCAGGTCAACGCAAAAGAGGAAAACCCTCCACCAGATGGATTGACACAGTGTCTGCAACAATGGGCTTAAACATAAATAAGATTGTTTGCCTAGCACAGAATCAGCAAGTGTTTCGATCTGCTGTACATAGGGTCGCTATGAGTCGGACTCGACTCGACGGCACCTAACAACAACAACAACATCATGAGACAGATTAACTGAAGTGAGGGGTGGTCACAGAACAGAAAACTAAATCAGACATTTACTTGGATCACCAGGGGACCATTTGGCATTATTTCTGCAGTGCATTATTTGGCAGGTTTCCAAATGGTGTTCCACTGGAGGGTAAAGACCACTTATATATCTCTGGGGGCTCTTTGTACAGAAAGGTGGTCTTCGGGTCAAATTTCATTTGTGTCTGTCACTTTTACACTGAACCTCAGTAGCTATTGACATTTGGGATTTACAATTGTGAAAAAGGAATGAGGTTAGTTCCTAAGCCTCAAAAAGCTTGCAAACCAAAACTTAATTTGCTTGAAGGACTAACATGTTCCTAAGGAACTATGGGAGGCTCTTCAGCAAAAATTAGTTGTAGGCTACGTTATATAACTTGACAGAAACCTTCCACATTTGCTCAAACTGGTTCCTACAATTTCTGAAGACAAATTAGTGTGCATTCTTCAACATGATTACTGTTGTGGTTTGAATCTTAAATGTCTCCCAAAGGTCATGTGTTTGAATGTCGGGTCCCCAGCTGATGACGCTATCCTGGGAGCTTATTGAACTTTGGGAGGCAAGTTCTAGCTTTCCGGAAGTAGGTCACTAGGGATGGGCCTTTGGAGGTTTTTACCCAGAGCCTCGGTTCCTGGTGGTTCTCTCTGCCTCCTGATCCACCATGACATGAAGTTCTCTACCAGAGGCTGCCACTTGCCCAAATGCCAACCCTGATACTGTGCTTCTCTGCCTCTATGGACTAAAATCCTCTGTGAGCCCTCAATAAATCTTTCCTTCCATAAGTTTGTTTCAGTCAGTTTCTCTGCCACAACAACTACAAACTAATACAATCACTAACAAAGACACTCTCAACACCACATGCCTTTCTCAGAACGAGTAAAAAAAACAAGAATAACAAAAACAATGATGCTGAGGTGTCAGCCACTGATCATTTCACTGACTTAAGCATTTAGTGGGTAGGTCACTCTTTTTAGATTATACCATTCTAGCATATTTCCCCGTAGGAAAACTTATAGCGGATCCCACCTGGCACTTGAACATTAGGCCCAACCTTCTAGATCTTGCTTTACAAAGGAAATCTTTGCAATTCATGGGCAAGAATACAAACACTACTCTGGCCTGGTTGGGAAAGAGGAAATGCTGGATGAATCTCCACCAGTGGGACCAGTATTTGGAATATCTGGCTTAGGACAAAGCCAAGTGTTTGCTGGGGTGGGGGTATGTTGGGGAACTGACAAGGGAGCTGGACCTCTGGTGTGGCCAACACCTCCCATGACTGCTGGGAACCGGCCGGATCATCTGCACAAAGTCTCATCCATCCCAACCGGCCTAGTGGCACCAGTGGGGTTTTCGCTTTCGACAGCTTCACCTTTTGGGGACCTGGACTAGACTTCACTATTGAAGTCATCAACTTTCTGGCTCCCCACAGTTCAGGATTTGGATTCAACCTTGTGGCCGTTATTTGCTTCCGATCTGTCAGAGGAAGTCCCGCCCACTGGCTTCCTCTCCCCTTGTCTATCAACGTCCTGAGTGACCGCTCATTGGTCTTCTTGGTGCCAAGTCTGTGCCCGACCTCCTGTTTTCCTTCTGGGGCTCACGTTGGATGCTGAAGCAGAATCTGGAAGCTTATTTATTGGGTTGATGAGTCTGTGCCAAAAAGTTGATAGTGATGGGTAGGGCCGTGGGCTAGACATGGTTAAGAGGACGCGCTTAGGGACTCCTTCCCCCCGCAGAACGGGTTGTTCCCCAAATCCTGCCACAAGCCACCGTTTAAGAGGAAATAAGCCCTCCCATGCCTCTCTGGGTAAAAACGAACTCAACAGTCTCCAGGTAAATGGCAGTTGTGCCTGGTCAGCTGGTTTTGGAGAATGTCATTTGATGGCAACGATGAAGATGTAACTTAAGGCATGAACTACAATGTTATGGAATCTGTCTACAGCAAGACAGAATATTCAACATGGGAACTGAAAAAAGCCTCTGAAGACTCTTTCCCTTCAGAGATCTTGAGGAGAAATTGCTTTCTCAGACGCTTAATGGCATGTTTGACACCCAAGCCAAGCCACAGGAGCAGGCTGCTGAGTAGAGATTCCGGGGATGCTTCTTTGTCAGAACCAGAAGTGTTGGATCGGTTAGTATCTCGGGAGTGAATTTGGGGTAAGCTTGCTTTAACGTTCTTTTAGGCCAGATCTGTCACCACCACCACCACCACCACCACCACCACCACTACTATTATTATTATTGTTTTTGTGGTACTGGGAGTTGAACCCAGGGTCTTGCACTTGCATGTTCTGCAAGTGCGGGACCACTGAGCTGCACTCTCAGTGCAGTTTTTACTTTTTGAGACAGGGTCTCGATAAGTTACCTAGACTGCCTCTGGCCTCGAACTTGCCATCCTCCTGCCTCCACCTCCCAAGCTGCTGGGATTACAGGCGTGCACCACTGTGCCTGGCTCACCTGTCACTATTACTGATTAACGAAAGTGAACCTTTTGGGGACAAGAGAGAATCCTTTTCTGGTCAAATTGCAAAGACATCCAAAGATGGGGGGGGGGGGGAGAAAAGAACTGCCCGTTAGTTCTGTGTTCTTTTTAAGTCACCAGAGAAAGAAGAATAAAATATGCTAGATGTTTTCAATGAGAAAAAGTATTGGTCTGGAGAAGGAATTTTTCTTCAGGGTGAAAATGCAGAGAATGTCTACATATGGAGTCAAGTGAAGGCAAAATACTGACTTAAATGCTAAGCAGCAAGGAAGTGGGGATTTTGAGGCATTATTAAAAAGATTGCTTTGGAGACTCTTCCTTGCTTGGCAGCAACCTAGGGTATCATGAGCCTATTTGACCAGAGAGGTCAAATGTTTAGTTTTCACATGTACAGGCCCACAGAAGACTTCTTGGACTTATGTGGATATCTGGTAGAGAGACATGAAAAAATATGAAGAGATGGTGAAGTAATTTTGTCCCAGAACTAAGGCAGTCTGAAGTATGCAGGGAACTAGGCTTTTTGAGTGTCTGAAGATAGGATTATGTGCTATTGTTATGGACTAGGTAAATTCTAGAACATGTGAGATGAAAGATTTAAACCTTTTTATATAAGCTCTGCATCATGCTCACATTTGTTTAATTTTTCCCTTTGTTTTTAGTCTGGTTCTTACAACATTATTCCTCAGTATTTAAACTTTTTTTTTTTTTGGTACTGGGGGTTGAACCCAGGGCCTTGTGCTTGCATCCTCTGCAAGAGCTGGACCACTGAGATGTACCCCCAGCCTCCCCTTTTTTTTTAAACTTTTTGAGACAGGGTCTCGATAAATTACACAGACTGCCTCTGGTCTTGAACTTGCAATCCTCCTGCCTCTGCCTCCCGAGCCGCTGGGATTACAGGTGTGCGCCGCCACGCCCGGCTAGTATTTAAACTTTTATGAGGCAACTTCCTTACGCTGGAGCTCTTCTGCCCACTCTCCATAACTGAAAACAATTTTTTGTTTTTCCAATTTAGGATCATCTTTTCTGTTTCAGGTACAAAGAGTGAGTTCTCTTTAATGATTTTCCCCTTCTGGGTCTTTCCCCACATATAAGAACTGGTGTGTCTAGTACATTAGTTGCCAAATCTCACAAGCCACATGACCATGAGTCCTGCATTACAGCCTCTCAATAAAATCAAATTAAGAATATAAATTATAAGCCAGACATGGTGGTGCATGGCCATAACCCCAGCACTTGGGAGGCTGAGGCAGGAGGATCGTTGTGAGCTCAAGGCTAGGCTGGTCTACATTACTGGGAGGCTTGCCTTTGCAATTGCCCGGAACAGATTAAGAATGGCAAAGTGGAAATAGAATTTGGTGCGACTGTTCATAAAACTGCTTGATCTAGCACCATGAGAGCTTCTTGAGTGCCTAAAGCTCTGTCATTTCTGCGGGAAACATTTCCACCAGCCAATGAAAATACAGTGTTTGAGATGAGCACTGTCATTTTGAAGGACCCACTGGAGAGCCACTATGGAGGGTAAACGTTACCCGGATCCCTTGCTTAATAAGGACATTTGCATGATGCACTTCAACCGCTCCTCACTCTCCGACAGCACTCAAACGTAAGGTCACTAAACGTTCCTGTCACACACTGGATAGTGGAACTTAATTAAATAGGAGGCTTCACTAGTTACCCAATTATAGTCTGAAATTTAATATAGCGCAACCGCTTCTGCGTTTTACATTTACAAAATATGCAATGTAGTTCTTAGAGGGGCCTCATCAATTCTGTTTCCCAGGATGCACTGCGGTACTTATGCTACTGCAGGTCTGAAATAGATTGTTTAAAAAGTATTATGAGATTATCCTTTCCCCTGAAATAGTCGCTTCCCCCATAAAGGATGCTCTTCATTTGAGAAGACAGTCATGAAGGATCAACAGAACTTTCTTTGCTAGGGGGCTGTAGGTTTCTAATCCATTCTCGAATCAGACACAGATCTCAGATGCTAAACAAGGTAACCTTTAATTTGAGCCTCCCTTCCCCCAAACGCAACCCATACATTCTTTCCTAACGTAAAGATTTCCAATAACAGCGTAAAACTAGCAGTTAATAATAGGTCCCAGCACGTAAATTACAGTGGTCTCCAAAAATAAAGCTTCATGGGGGAAAAATTTGCAAGTTACCACTGTGAGGTAGATGCAGTAAAAGAAGTTCCCTCACACCACGGAAATCTGGATGTCTCTGCACAACTGGCAGACAGGCACTCTGCACACGGTCCTTAGAGATGACTTTCTGCGTGTGCGTAAACCAAGCTATGACTTTCCCCCACCTCGCCTCGCTGTCTCCCTGCCCTCCACCAACCTTACAATTAAACACCCAGGGCTTGTTCATGAGTCTAAGTCTTTCCTTACGTTTCTAGAGAGCAGTAAGGGAAAGAAAAAATGAAGTGGGAGGAACTGTAACCCATTCCCTTCTTAGCACTTTGTCTAAGATGACGGGAACCGTGCATTGTTTGTGAGGTTTTTCTTCCCGCCAAGCAGCCCATAAATGCTTACATCTTTGAGACCCCTAGAGGAAGAGTGTTTGTTAAGGATTTCAAAAGAAGGGCCCCCGAGAGGTCCTCCAGACTCAGGCATTCTGAAGAGGCCCCTCCTCCACTCAGATTCCCTACTCTCTTTTTAAAAATCAGTCCTTCCAAGGAACCCTGGGTAGTTTGTCCAAAGAAACCCATTAAGAAATTCCATAGAACAGAAAGTTCACTTGTCTCTCTAATCCGGGTCTGAAGGAAGGATGGGTCTTCAGTCTGACCCTGGGGGAGGAGGAGATCCGTGGTTTGGCCTTGGAGGGCATTGTAACTTTTATAGACCTCTTGCCTTCATCTTTATTTCAAAACCAGCCGCCTTCTTATCTTAAGTCATTTAGTTCATGGACTGCTTACTCTTGGTGAAATTATCTTTGTGGAGCCTTCTGAAGGTTTTCACTTCAGAGATCAGGACAGCTGAGTACCACATTGTGCACGGGGGTCAGAGGTCAGCCTGGGAGCAAAAGCCCAGCTAATGCAATGTGAAAGACCTTCATTTTTATGGGGGAGCTTTCTATGCATGTGAAAGTAATGGCATCTCTCACCTAGCACAAAGCTTTCAATGAAAACAAAAGGGGATCTTAATTCTTAACCAGTTAAGTGGATGAAGTAAAGACCTTAGTCCAGAGAAACCAACCATCTGCAGGTGCTCAGGAAAGCAAGAGGGACTTATTACATGCCTCAGGCATGAAATGCTGCCCACTTACAGATAAAAGAATGAATGGAAGACGGAAGAATACAGGTAAGTGCAGAGATTTAAACTTCACACATCCTTACTTGCAAATGTCAGATTCACTAAACATTTCTGAAAGGCAGATGTCCTACTGAGGTTTTACACAATCAGTCACTGGAGCAGCTGTAGTGATTTGCAAAAACGAATACCTGACCAGTATTCTCTCTTAACTGGTGATGGCTTTCAACCCCCAAAGAGAACGGATTGCATATTTGTGGTAAATCCTGACTGATGTGCATTCTATTCAGACAAAATTCCATCCTTTTCAAACCATCTCGCCCTGTTCTGAGTCTCTCAACTGCTGGTGACCTTCATTCCCCTTCAAAGGGCGGCTGGAAGCTTTGCCCTGGGTCATGGAACAAATCAGTGGCAAAGTCAATTATTAGATCTCTGGGTGCTTCATCTCTTCAGGTCAGCAACCAAAAATGTGCTGCAGCATGGGCTGGGCATAAATTACTGGCTAGATATACGCTTCACAACACGTCCACCCCTTCCCCTGCTTCTCTGAAGGGTCCTTGTATAGCGCTTTCCACGAAATGCGTGAGGTGCGCGCCTGCAATGCCAGCGCTTGGGAGGCTGAGGCAGGATGACAGAGTTCCAGGTCAGCCTGGGCTACATACGGAGGCCCTGTCCCAAACAAAACGAAACAGAACAGAACAGCCTCCTGCAACACCACCTCCCCCAAGTCCCGAGTAGAATTTTTTTTGTTATCTAAAGATAGGTGTCTTAGGGAAAAATAACAAGTTTGAGAACACAGGAAATGACCGGCTAGGAAATCACTGTGGTAATGTATTAACATGCTTTTCTTGGGCAACTAGGAGTCAAATCTGCGCTGAGGCTTTGATCAGCCTGGGGCTTTTCATCTAATCCTTACAGAAGCCAGGAGAAGGGAGGCTGAAATGAAAAGAGGAGAAAGTTTGAAATCAGACTGGCTTTGTTTCTGGAGAAGACGCCTCAGGCAACAGACAGGACGGAAAACATCCTGCTTCTTTCTTCCATTCTGCCCCGACCGGGGAGGCTCAGACCGCTTCTCACTCGAAGAGTCCTCACAGCCCCGCCCCGCCCCGCCCCGCCCTCCAGCCCGCCTCCTACACACATCTGCTCCAAGAATTCCTACCCATCTTTCTGAGATTTGGAAGAATGAAGCCCTCAGGGGGCTCCCCTTGGAGGTGTCAGCCCCTAGAATATCCACCAAGTGTCAGGTTTGAATAAATATAAAATGCATCAATTATCACTCCCAAGGAGCTGAAAATGAATGGGTATTAAGATATGACTTGGGTACTAAATATATGTCCTCTGGTCTCATGTAGGGAGCGCTTAGATTAGTCTCACACACACGTGGAGAAAGAAGACTTAACCTAGTTTCCAAGCACATTTTAAAGAGGAAACAGAGAGAGTTCTAGACTAACCTGGGCTACCCAGCAAGACCTTGTCTTAAATAAATAGAAGGAACCCTTGCTCCCTGACACGTTCACTGGAATTCTTCAGTACGTGGTGGTGGTGTTAGGTGTCACTGAGTCGGGTCTGACTCAGAGAGCACAGAATAAAACACTCCCCAACACTGCGCCTTGCCCAGCATTATGTCAGTGCTTCTCTGCTATTCATAGGGTTTTCAGGATTGTTTTGGGAGTGGGCTGTCAGGTCCTTCTCCCATTTTTGTGCTGTTGGGGATCAAACCCAGGGCCTCAGAGAATGCACAACAACACTCTACCAATTAAGCTAAACCCTTTAATACATAAAATAGGTCAAATCAGTCCTGCTAAAAGGGTACACCCACCCCTCCTTCCCTTCCCCTTGGTTTTCCCTCAAACTATGAACAGTCTGATCTTGGTCATTCTTCCTCCAGTACCAAGGCATCCAGGCAGATGTATATTTTTCTATTTTAAAAGATTTCCAGGAGTACTGCATATTGTCAACTCTAACCCACACCCTTCTAAGCATTTTAGGCGGCTACATAACCAACCACGATCCAATCCGCACGTGACTCTAATCCACATCAGATTTTGTAGCCTTCTAAAACTCTTGAAAGGGTGCACACTAGAATTAAGAATATATGGGTCTATCCAGCAACCCTTTCTTTAAAGTAGAGCAGGATTTTCAATGACATAAGGCAATCTGAAAGCAAAATCCTTGTATTCGAATCTCCTCTAACTTTTAAGTCCTGTACCTGGTTCAAGTTTTCCTAGTAATTTGCCTTTCCAAGCTTTTTAAAATATCCAGTGTCTTCTGTGTGTGTGTATGTGTGGTATTGGGGGCTTTAACCCAGGGTCTCACATATGCTTTATAGGTGCTCTACCACTGAGCCACAACCTCAGCCCATTTTTAATTTTTTTATTTTTTTATTGTGAGACAGGGTCTTGCTAAATTACACAAGCTGCCTCTGGCATTGAACCTGGGATCCTCCTGCCTCAGCCTCCCGAGTTGCTGGGATTGCAGGCGTGAGCCACCATGCCCGGCTTCCCAATGTCATTTTGACAGAAACAATTTTCTGTATCATTAATTTACGTACAAATTAAATTATATAAGTTCAACTGGCCTGAACAGTTTTGGGAACACACCCACCTCTTGGAAAGCATTCGACGTCAATGGTGGGAGCAGAGGGCGCAGTTACCCCAGAGAGCCCCCAACTGGCAGCTCACGTTCAGGGTGCAGAAGGTGCACAGTCAGAGGGGTTAGAGAGAGCAAGTCCGGGCAGAGGGCGCTGCCTCCTCTGACGCCCAGGTCCATTTCAGGAAGGTAAGAGCGAAATCCCGGAGGCCGCAGGCATTAGCACAGCCCCGTTTCTAACCTTTGCTGCTCTCAATAGAGTCTTCTTTGCTTCTCCTCTGGATTTCTTTACTGACTGTAGAGGCCAGAAGTGAGAATGAGGAACTGAGGCTGACGGAAATAAAAATTCTGGTCGTCGTTGAATCTTTGGGCTCAAATCAGGTGACCAGGCTTATTTAACTTGGACGGTGCTGTTTATGGGTGGAGCTGTTCTGAGTTAGTGTTCTGAGTTCCTCTGACTTTGTAAAGGAGGCATGGCTAGCTAGGAGGCTTGCGAGGGCAGACTGCTATTTGAAACTCAGACACCCAACCCAGGAGTCCTGACTTGCAGCCTTCCTTGCCTACCTGGCAAAGCAAAATTTTTTCCCAAGGGCTTTTGGCCACTCTAGGGATCAAAGCTGCTCTCTCCATGCACAGCGCTGTGCAAATTCCCAGAATGCATTTCTTTCTTTCTTTCTTTCTTTTTTTTTTGTGGTACTGGGGGTTGAACCCAGGGCCTTGTGCCTGCATGCTCTGCAAGTGCTGGACCACTGAGCTGCACCCTTAGCCCATTTTTTTACTTTTTTTTTTTTTTTTTTTTTTTTGAGACAGGGTCTCACTAAGTTACGCAGACTGACTCTGGTCTCAAACTTACGATCCTCCTGCCTCTGCTTCCCGAGCCGCTAGGATTACAGGCCTGTGCCATGCCTGGCCGCCAGAATGCATTTCTCAGACAGCAGGGAAGCTCGCACACCAGGGAGCCATGAGGTCCTCTGTCCTGCAAGAGGCTCCCGATCAGTGTCTCTGCCTGAGGACAGAGTGGTCCCTTTCACTCCCTGGGCTACTGACCAGAGGCAGAGCTTGGTGGGGGCTCTTATTCTCTGGGGCGGTAACTGAAGTGCAGCCGCCTAGAATCACCCCGTTCTCCACACCACACGGACGTCACATGGCGATGCCCCCGGCACTGCAGCTCCACCAGGGGTTACCACAGGCGGGCCCAGAACGGAAATCCACTTGTGGGACAACAGCCAGTCAAGGTGGTTCATCTAGTAATGCCGACAGATCACACGAAAAAGCTGGTGTTGTTACTCTGTCTCCTCCTTCACATTTAATTTATAAGAGTGGGGGAGGGGGCCTCCGTTAACGATGGGATAAGGGAAATGGAGGAAAATTACCGAATTAACCCACTGCTCAGGACAGCTGGAATGTGATCATTCTAAAATGCACCATGCACACTTAAGATAATGGCCTTTGTGAACTCTCTGCAGTGCCACCCACCACAGAAAAGATGGTCGGCTCAATGTCGCCTACAAGGCGCCTGCCAAGTTGTTAAGAGTGAGTCCCATGTATTGGGGACCCACTCCTGTGGGGTTCCTGAAGGGAGTTTGAGGACCCGGAAGAAAGGTCCAAGTATCAGCACTTAATAGCAATAAGTGTGGGAATTAGGGTTGGCAACTCAGAGCCAGAAGTTACAAGGATAATCGCCTAGAACTAATGGCTATACCATATACAGGAAGAAAAACGGCACCAACTTCCAGCACAGAGAAATATACCGAGATGTAACCTGGGATTTCATTACGCAGCCTTTCCCAGACGAGAGCGAGGCATTCATTGTCAGAGCTCTGATAACCATCCAAGCACTGCTTTCCAGTCGCGTGGTGGGACTTGGGAGCAGGTCTAGGATGTGGACCCTGGAACACTGCTGTCATCTGTGCCACTAAACCGGAAGTAATAATCCAGAGTCTGCCGCCGTAGCACTGTGGCGTCCAATTGCATCAGATCTCAGAAGCTAAGCAGGGTTGGGCCTGGTTAGTCCTTGGATGGGAGACCACCTGGGAACACCACATGCTGTAAGCTTGGGAGAAGGACCCGGCAACCCACCCCTAAAAAAAAAAATCTGCCATTGAAAACCCTATGAATAGCAGAGAAGCAGTAACAATATTATTTCACCTGTTGTATGTACACAGGGTCTCTATGAGTCCAACAACAACTGACAATACCTAACAACAATAATCTAGAAATCCATGAAACCAGGAATAAATCCCAAGTGCTTGTTCTTCTTGAGGGTCCACTGGTACAAATACTACTTTTTTTCCCCAAGGTGCTGGGGATCGACCCCAGAGCCTTAACACAGGCTCTACAAATGCTTTACCACTGATTCCCCTAACCCCAAAACTTTTATTTTAAAGCTGTTAAAAACATACTTTTAAAATCACACAGTGGACAGATCACTGGGATCAAAACCTGGTAGTCTAGTATAATGTTAGAAAAGAATTTAAAATAATCCACGGGAAAATGTTCCAAGCCCGAAAAATAACCGTTTCTCATTCAGTGTGGGGCCCCTGCCGCTCAGCCTCAAGAATGGGGCCCCAGGCGGACAGTGAGGCTGAAGCAGTGGGAAGGGCTTTGTGTTGGCTTCTGTGCGTTGTTTATTGACCCCACTGCCCCATAAATCCTCTTTAAGGCTCATGTGGGGCCCGAGGCTCTCCCTCCCTCTTCCTCACTATCTAGAAGTCTTCCTCCTTCCTGAACACCCTCTCCAGATCTCTCTGCAGTTTGCAGTTGAACTTCCATGGCTGCTGCGCACGACGCCCACCTAATGCACTATTCGCTGACCCAGGCATAAATCTTCCTTTATATTTCTGACTTGCTGGCCTCTGATTTCCAGGTACTGTTATTCCTGGGGTCAGGCACAACGCCCACCTAATGCGCTGTTCGCTGACCCAGGCATAAATCTTCCTTTATATTTCTGACTTGCTGGCCTCTGATTTCCAGGTACTGTTATTCCTGGGGTCAGAAGTTAGCACCTAACTCCATTACAAGTTAAACTTACTGTAATGTGGATTGGAATAGGTTATCTTCTGTTTCCTTTGTAGTGATTAACACAATTCTTGACACATACTGGGTTATTAATACACCTTTGCTGGTGGATTTGCTCCCATCTTATGTACCTGTTATATTTCAGGAGACATGATTTGACCCAATCTGAAAAGCTCCAGGTGTGATGTGACACAGGACAAATAAGGTTCAACCGAAGCTGTTCTGTAATTTGAGCTCTTTGAATGGTATTCTATTAGCCTTTTTTTTTAATCATCAAAAGACCATTATTAAATCCCACACACACCTCATTTGAATAAAAGTCTCTGGCCCCTAGGAATTTATGACTGGCTAAAACTACTAACATATAATAACTGAATCTAAGAAAAATACGTATAAATAGATATGTTAAAAAGCAATTTCTCTAGAGGTTGGGGAACCTCACTAACAGGTCTCCTTTATAGAAAAGGATGCAAAGGAAAGCTTAGTTATTTTCAAGTTTGCAGAAAGCACCAAGAACCTCAGACACACGCATTCCAGAGAGGAATGGTTGTGGAGCCAATCAGAGCTGGAGCGGGGTTTGAATTTCTGCTCCACTACTTATTGGCTGTGACAGGGGACAGGCACTTTCCCTCCCGGAACAGATGCTCACGTGACAAAACATGGTCATCTCAATATCAGGTTCTCAGAGCAGCTGGGAAGTGTAAACGAGACAGCAAAGCACCAGGAAGCACCCAGCTCAGTCCCCAGCAAATTGTAGGCGGGTACCTGACTCCTCTCCTTTGAATCACCAGCCCATCCGCTGCTCACAGGCGTACACTAGGGAGGGAAATCGTTTACAAGGAATTTCATACTTGGTATAGCCTCTGTAGCCTGCAGCCATACCACTGTGGTGTCTGATCTCATCAGATCTCGGAAGCTAAGCAGGGACAGGCCTGGTTAGTCGTCGGATGGGAGACCGCCTGGGAACACCAGGTGCTTTAGGGTTGGGATACAGACCTGGCAACCCACTCCCAAAAAACCATCAGCCATTGAAAACCCTATAAATAGCAGAGAAGCACTGACAATAGTGTTTCGTCTGTTGTACATAGGGTCTCTAAGTCAGACAACAACTCAATGATACCTAACAACAACAACAACATAGGCTCTGTAAGCCCACCAATCACAGGGAGCATTCCTGGTTGGCTTCCACATTTAAGGACCAGGGATCAGCCTGAGGCATTTATGTGTGCCCAGGCATGCTTTGACGTTCTTTCCTTCTCAATACTTCTTCCCCAGCAGGGTGTGGTGGCGCACACCTGTAATCCCAGCACAACAGACCCCGAAGCAGGAGGATTGTGATTTGGAGGCCAGCCTGGTCTACACAGGGAGATCCTGCCTCACACACAAAAAATTATTTTTCTTCTGCCAAAATGAATCCCAGTCTTCATGGGATGGGGGCTTTCTGAGATGTGAAGAGTTGAGCTTTTCTAGGCAATCCCTGAAGTACCCCAGGGAAGGCTGAGGATGAACTCTCCTACCCTATGCCTTCTCCACAGGGCTACAATCATTCAACTATGCTTTAATGTCAAGGGCAAGGACAGCAAAGGACAGTTTATCATTCCATGAACTTAACTTGAGCTGACACTGACCCTCAGGTCCCAAGGGGACAAGCCAGTAGCACTATCTAGGCTTCCAAATAGGATTCTTGGGGGTACTGGGTAGAGAAAATTTCACTTTATCTGTCTCAGAGTATTCTGTCTCAGAGTCTGCACGACTGAAGAAGTCACAGCAATGGCGGATCTGGGTAAAGAATCTGGAAGATGATGCAGACGCTGTTAGCTGGGGAAAACCCTCCCTCTTCTAAAACAAACTTTTGTTCCTCTGGAAAACTCTTATTTTCTCTTCTAGGCCCAATGAAAATGCCACCTCCCCTGGGAAGCCTTCCATGACCACTCCAAGCACGGCTCCTTCTTGTGTGCATTGAATTACTGCAACATGAGCTGGTATCACAGCTATTTACTTTCTTCTGTCTCCTCCAACTGACTGCAGTTGAAATAACATATTGACATGTCTATTAACTTTTATTCTACCTGTTTTCGTTGTAAGACTATAAGCTTCTGAATGAATGCAGGATCTATGCTTGCTTGTCTCCCTGCTCAGTATCATATCCTCAGAACCCAGCACTGTGCCTGCCATTTGAAGTACTTACTTGGGTTTGTTGAATAAATGAATGAGTGAATGAATGAATGAATAAACCTAAGGTCTTTAGAATTCAATTGTCTCCAGCACCCAGTATAGTTGTTGACACAGTTATCACACAGAAAAGTTGAATAAATATGGTTGCTTTTAAAAAAAAAGATCAAGTTTTAAAAAGTGGTCTATATTTATGTAAATTGCCCACAAAAATAGGGCATATAAATATACCAACCAAGTTAGCATAGAATTTGGATTGAATGGAAGTCTAAAGATGTGCAATTAAGAACAAAAGTAAAAATCAAAGATGGATTCTAAGCTGGGGAGCTGTTTAGGCTATTATACGGGTATACACCGTTCCTTGAATCCTGGCAAGATGGAAGGGAAAGATGCCAAGGAAGAGGAGGATTCTGAAGAGTCCAGGAAACACTCAGGAGGCAGAGACAGGAGGATTGCAGGTTCGAGGTCAGCCTGGGCTTAACAAACAAAACAAAACAAAAATAAAACAGACAAAACCCGCAAAAGAATCCAGGAGACCCTTATGGCTGGCAGGTACCTCAACTGGCCATAATGTCCCTTGTGAAAGCTCTCATGTGTAAAGCACTCTGCTGTTCTTACTATCTCACTAGCACTACTACATTCCAGTGAAGTAGATAAGAGTTATGCCCATTTCACAGAGAAGTACTAGGAAACCTCTGCAAGGTCACAAAATTAATTAGAAGTGGAGTGAGTTCCAAATCCGGCCAGCTGACTCCCAGTTTAGAAATTTTCCTCCCACCTTCTGACTAGTCTCTGGCCAATCATAAACCTTTGCTGAGACTCCCAATTACCTTCAATTTATGCATCTTCAGTATTTAGCATCTTTAGGACCTAGGACAGGCATCAATGATAATAACAGTGTTCTGCTAGCACAGTGGCTAAGGTTGGCTTTAGAGTCAGACAGACCTCAGTGTCATGACACATCTCTGCACTGTGATCTTAGGTATGTGCCTATTCTTGTTGTTAGGTTCCAGCGAGTTGGGATCGACTCAGTGACTCTAATAGGATTTTCAATGGCTGAGTGTTTTGGGATTGTTTTCGGGAATGGACTGACGCATCATTCTCCTGTTTTTGTGCTGCTGGGACCAAACCCAGGTCTACAGAGACTGTGGAGCAGTGTGCTACCAACTGAGCTAAAGCCCAGCACTAAGTTTCTCTGTGTTCATCTGTGAAATGGGATGTTCATCTGTGAAATGGGATGGTAATACACACACACACACACACACACACACACACACACACGAATGTCACATTGTTGCTGTAAAGATTAAATTAAAGGATGTTTCTAAAGCCCTTAGCACAGGTAGTGTCTTAGAGCATCATGGTACAGTGAGAACAGGTGACCTGGCTCAGCTGTGGGACACAGAGTGGCTGCTGCACTGAGCCCTCCTTCTCCAGATGCTTCCTGCGAGGTCCCCCCTTGCCTCCCCAAGCATCCCAAACCAGGGCAGGGGCTTTGCTGGAAGGGGTTAAGCTCACTTGTGGGGTTTGCCTGTGGTGTGCACACAGCCCCATAGACCCCTGCAACGTGAAGCAGCTAGTTGGCTTTGCTGTCCCTAGCATTTGTAGGGGCTGGGATTTAGCTCAGTTGGTAGAGCGCCGCTCTACAGTCTCTGAGGTCCCGAGTTTGATTCCCAGCACCACAAAAACGGAAGAAGGACTTGGCAACCCACTCCAGAGGCAATCCCGAAACAATCAGCCATTGAAAACCCTATAAGGGTCGCTATGAGTCGGACACATCTCGACGGCACCTAACAACAAGCATTTGTAGGCTCACAGGGGCCCAGTCTGTGCCACGGTGAGGTCCTGCAGCCAGGGAGTGGCTCTGGGAATGGAGTGAGGCAACTGCAGCGAGCAGATCTCGCCCCCGCTGACCCTGGGCTCTACTCTACCTAAAGGTCCTTTCCGGGAAGGACTGGAGGAGGGCTGGATGGGATGAACGTGGGACTCCAGGCTTCCTGCTTGGAAGACACAGGGGATGGGGTCTTCAGGCGAGACCACATGCTTGAGGTGTGCACTAACGGTGCTGTGGATCGCCCTTTGCGTGCTGTGGCCAGACCCTTCCGTGGCAGGGGCAATGATTCCTGCACCTGGAGACAGGCGTCTGCTCTAGGACAAGGAGGCACAGGGCTGGCAGTCCTCAAAGGCTGCTCCTGGAGACATTTAGGGCCAATTAAGACATTCACCCCTCCCCTCACACCCACCCAACGCTGCCTGCTTCAGAGCCTGCAGGGAAAGTCTCTTTGATCCCCACTGGCCTCAACCACACATCACCTACCGGGAAGGTTTCGACTCTCCCCAGAGCCAAGGCTGGGGCCAGGCCCCACTCTGTGGCTTGGAGCCAGACTCATTAAGTTTTATAATCGTACAGTGGTCACCTGAGGACCGACCTGCACTTTACAACCTCCACTCTCCCGGTGCCTACCGATAGACATTCAGCCTGCACCTCGGGCTTGGCTGGAAAGGAAACCACGGGCCCAGCCCAGTCCCAAGGCAGCAGGCAGCAGGCTCCTGTGTCACAAGACCTGCCCCTCAGCCCAGGCTGAGGCAGACGAGTCCCGCCCAGCACACCTGCCAGGAACTGTTTCTGGTAGGGAGCGAGGTGAGCAAGAAACAGCTGCAGCCCCAGGACAGGGCACTAAGCTGACTACAATGGCGGTTCCCTTGGGGTGGGGTGGGGCCCAGGAAGCGGGCAGGGAGAATACCAGCTGGAAAGAAAAGATGAGGTGCTTGCAAAGGCTGTGTGTGTGAGGAAGGTGTGGCGGGCTCTGAGACAGGGGGCTGGAGTCACATAGAGGGTTTTCACCCCCCTGGGGTGGGGGAGGTAAGGACCATAAGAGTAGAGCCCGTGCACATCTCGCTTGGGTGCCTATCATACAATTTTCCTTGGGCACACACCATGTGGGTCTTGTTGTTAGGTGCTATAGAGTCGGTATCTGACTCATAGCGACCCTGTGTACAACAGGTGAAACACTGTTGTCAGTGCTTCTCTGCTTTTCATATGGTTTTCAATGGCGGACTGCTATTTAGGGGTGGGTTACCGAGTCCTTCTCCTAAGCCTGAAGCACGTGGTATTCCCAGTTGGTCTCCCATCCAAGGACAAACCAGGTCTGATCCTGCTTTAGTTTCTGAGATCTGCGGGGATCACAAGCCACAGTGGTAGGGCTGCAGGCCACGAGGGTCTTAAGTAGATTCTAACTGGGGTGGCAATGGTGGAAGGGGCTTGGAGGCTATAACAGCCTCTTCCCTCTGCCTTCTCCAAGGCCCACTTGGCCACACACGACTTTGTTCAAGATCTCATCTGCAATAAGAATCCCAGGAGGTCCCCAAATGGATCTGTCCTTTGCTCACGAACTGCTTCCTTTTATGACAACCCAGCAGACACGTGAGCAATCTCACTAACCATCCATTCCGGAAGGGCTTGCAGGCTGCACCCTGCGTACTGCGGTAGGAGACAAAAAGTTGGGGCCAGCGAACGCTGGCCTCCCTGGGGGCTGCGTGTCTCTCTGCAGCTCTGCAGAGCAAGGCACGGCGCGGAGGTCTCTCTCCCTGAGCCTTGCCCAATCCTCTGCTCTCACCCCAGCCTTTGTATACAGAGTTGCAATGGAGCCCAGGGAGTATCTGAGGGTCCCTAGGAACCCTCAGGAAGCAGGAACACTTTAGAGGGTGTAAAGTCTGGGTTGCTGGGGCTGCGGGGGCTCAGAGAGGTTGGGGTGGGCGTCCACAGTGCCACGCACAGAGCCTTTCCCGCAGCCTCCTGACCTCAACCTCCCCAGTCAGCCAGGTCTAAGGGAGACTCCGGGGGTGTGCATATACTGGGGAGACAGCTTGAGGTGGGAAGCTCAGGGGAAGCCAGCAAGTCTCAGCTCCTAATCCTCCCTCGGTAGTGCCCTTTCCAAGTCAGCTAGGGCAGGCCGCGGTCACGCGCTCCTGTCCCCTGGGAGGGCGACGCTGTGGGCGGCCTCACCTTCCAGGACGGTCTGCGGCCCCCCACAGTGTAATTTCCCATCCAGCTCTCAGATTTTCACCCCTCCTGGGGGGACAGCCCCGGCTTCCAACCCACGCAGAGAGATCGCGAATCCCCCCTCCCTCCACATGGTCTCCTCTTCCTTCTCCCATCACCTCCCTGCACCCCAGAGCTGCCGGCCCGGGCCAGGCCCCGCTGCGAGCGCGCCCCCCTTGCTCCCCAGGACTGCGCCCCGCGCTGCAGCGGCGGCGACAGCGAAGTTCAATCAAGTTGTGCCATTGTCTCGGCGCGCCCGGGTCCCCGGGGAGGCTGAGTGCCTGCCCTTCCCTCCCCGGCGCGCGCCCCTCTGCGCCCTCCACGCACCCCCAAGGCCCGCACCCCACGACGATCGGTCGCTGGTCGTCCTCCCCCTGGCGGAAAGGCCGCGCCACCGAGCCCCTCCTCTCTGCGGACCCCACGCCCCCGCCCGGAGCCGCAGCTGCGGAGGAGCCAGGCGCACAGCGCGCGGCCACCTACCTGCGGGGGACACCCACCTGCGGGGGACACCCACGGTCCTTCCCGGCCGGGGCAGGGGCAGATGGAGCATCTTCGCTGGCTCAGGCGGCCATTCGCCGGGGGCGCACCCAGGGCACCCCCGGGCTGCCCTGGCCTGGCACGCGGCGGACCCCCAAAGGCCGGAGCCGCAGAGCACGCGGAGCCCAGAAAGCGAGCCCGCCGGCCCCGCGCTCCCTTTTCTCTCTCCAGCCGGGCTCGTACTTACGGCTCCAGCTGTCCTTAAAGCGACAGAGCCCCATTTCCTCCTCGCTCCCTTCTGTCCCGAGCCCTGGCGAGGCAGGCTGAGAGCGGGCTCTTTAACGCCCAGAGCAGGTAGACAAAGAGCTACCGCAGCCTCCTCCACCGTTCCGGTGGCCTCAGAAGCCCTGAGGTGCAGAGGAGGGCTGGGGCCCTCGACCTCCACCTGGGCTGCTCCCGAGTTAACCCCTTGTATGCCAGCCGCAGTCCCGCAGGAGCCGCACTGCGCAGGCGGAAGGGGGCGTGAGCAGGAGGGCATTTCCAGGTCCCTGGGGCAGGGGCAGGGAGCAAATGCACCTGTGGGCAGAGGTTGGAGAAGCCTGGGCAGAACCCTCCCGGCTTCCTCCCAGCCTCGTTATTGCTCCTTTCTGGGCTTTTACAAACGGGAGCATTGAACCAGCACATCCGTAAAGCAAGATCTACAGTGCTCGCCTCCAGCACCATAATTCAAAAGCATCAGTTCTTCTCTCCCCCTTACTCAATGTCAAGCTCTCACAAGCCCATGAATATACCACAGCGGGCCCAAGGAACCGACAGATCTTGGCAGAGGTGCAACCAGAGCGCTCCTTGGAAGCAAAGATGGCCGGACTGTCTCTGATGTATTTTGGACATGTTGTCAAGGAGGGACCAATCCCTGGAGAAGAGGGCATCGTGTTTGGGAGAGTGTCGGGTCAACAAAGAAAAGGAAGACCCTCAGCTAGATGGACTGACACAGTGGCTGCAACAATGGGCTTAAACATAAAAAAGATCGTGTGCCTGGCATAGTGTCAGGGAGGGTTTTGCTCTGTTGTACATAGTACACAGGGTTGCTCAACGGCACCAAACAACAGCAATGGAGGAGAGTAGTAGGGGGTGAAGGTCACAGGCTAGATACTGTCAGAGATGAGCTCAGGAATGTTGTTATAAGTGTCAGGGTAAGACCGTGTGCCCTGTCCCCTGGTCCTGACGCCCACAGAGTGGTGGGACCTAACTTCTCTCTTTTAGCAGCTCACGGACTAGGTGAGAGGCGTGCTTGTCCGTCCAACTGTAGCGGAGACAGTGGTTCACACCGCGTAGAGTCCCTGACTGCCCAGCAGCACTGACCTGGGGCTGCAGCTGTGGGGGTGAACCACTGTCCTTAGCAAGTAGAAACCTCAGCAGCAGCTCCTCTGCCTCTGAGTCCCTGAACCGTCTGGGTTAAGGGTGGGGCTTGGATCCAAGGGAGCACATTTCGGTCAAGGTGTCCCAACAGGCTTTGAGATCAAAGGAGAGTAAAAAGCTGCAGTGATGCTAGCACCCGTCCCCCAGGCCACCCCTTAGCATGCAGGCAAGTCAAGCAGTGTGGGTTATAAGACTTAGGAAGGGAGCTGGGCGCGGTGGTGCACGTCTGTAATCTCAGTGGCTTCAGAGGCAGAGGCAGGAGGATCACAAGTTCGAGACCAGATGCAGTCTGCATAACTTAGCGAGACCCTGTCTCAAAAGTAAAAAAATGGGCTGGGGGTGCAGCTCAGTGGTCCAGCACTTGCAAAGCATGCAAGTGCGAGGTCCTGGGTTCAACCCCCAGTACCGAAAAAAAGAAAAAAGACTTAGGAAGGATGCACCAGCTCCCAAGTACACCGGCCGTGAGGGGGATCAGAGTAACGCAAGGAGATCTCTCCAGAATATTCCGCCACCTCAGCCCATGATGGCGTCCCTGGACCAGTACCTGCCTGGCTACAAGGCCTCCCATCCTCAGCGGCACCCTAGGTGGGGGGGGGGAGCACAGTCTGTCCTCTCGGGAGGGTCCATCCCAGCAGCTGTGCTGGAGCTGCGCTGGGTCATCTGGGGAACAGCTTACAGTGACCACCGTAAGGGATTCTCTTTGGCTTCAGCCAGCGTGACTCCTGAGTAAACTGGCTGGGTCGGCCAGAGGAATGTCAGCAGCAGGGGACAGCGTTCTCCAGATGGAGCTGTAGGTTTTCCATACGGTTTTCTCCTTTGCAACTTTCTGCTGGGCAGAGCTGGAGGGAGGTTGGGCGGAGGTGTGGAAGGGGCAAGGCGTGGGGCTTTCCTAGAGGGCTGGGGATCCGGTGCAGGGAACTGGGTTGTCCCTGAACATTCCCTCACAGCTGCCCAGGGCCCACGTGGCCCTACTCCTCATATCTGGCAGCCTGTCTCCTGTCATATCCCCTCTCCTCCTGCTGTACCTCACCCCCCCCCGCCCCCACAGGGAAGGGGGACTCGGCCATAATGCAAACAGGCCTAGGCCAGCAGCTCAGCCCCACCGCTAGCTTTCTGAGTCTCGGTGAGGGGACTCTGGGCTGGGGATCTCCACACCCCCTTCTCAATTCCTGAGCTGCCAGCATACGTCGGAGTCTGAGGCTCCCCCCACGTCCCTCTCCTCCTTGATGGGGAAGACAGGTCTCACGGTACCAGCAGAAGCCACAGCAGGCTTTTACAAGGGACAGAGCAGGGTCCCGGAGGCTTCGCTACTTAAATAAATAGCATGCAAATTAGCACCTGCTATTTTCAGCGCACAGGTCAAGGCACTCTGGGTAATTGGACAGCAGCGTGGAAGAGGAATGCGGTTTGAGGGCTTTTGTGAAGTCAGGAAAACACAGCCTCCCCTGACAACGTCCATTCCTGCACCTGAAGAGGCCCTGACCCTGCCCAGCACGGGGCCTCAGCAGAGCGGGAGTGACAGATTGGCTTTGACCACAGTTGGGGGGCGGTGGGGAGGGTGCGTGCACAGAGGACTCTGAGCTCTTCTCTCTGGACCCCAGGCTGTATGAGCATAGCCTGGGCAGGGGGAATGGGGGACAGCTGAGGCACACGTGGTGGGGGTGGGGGCAGACACCTGCCAAAAGGAGCTGGGAGGCAGGTGCTTTTCTGGAAGGAAAAGCTGGCCAAACAGGGCAAGAAGAAAGAATCCATCTATCGCATAGAGGCCCCCTCTGGGCTGCTCTGGTGCTCTTCTGCAAAGAGCCCTCGGGAGCCAGGATCTCACAGGGTCTCCCCTGCCAGCACCGTCACAGTGACTCTTTTTTGTGTGTATGTATGTGGTACTGGGGGTTGAATCCAGGGTCTCGCGCCTGCATGCTCTGCAAGTGCTGGACCACTGAGCTGCACCCTCAGCCCATTTTTTTACTTTTTGAGACAGAGTCTCGCTAAGTTACGCAGACTGCCTCTGGTCTCGAATTTGTAATCCTCCTGCCTCCACCTCCTGAGCCGCTGGGATTACAGGTGTGCACCACCACGCCCGGCGCTTGTCACAGCGACTCTTACAGGGGGGAAACTGAGGCATGGGAAGGCCAGGAAATGTCCAAAGCACAGGACAGGTCCCCAACTCATACACATGAGGTGCCGCAGCAGACTCCCAAGAGGGGGTGATTCCTTCTCCCTGTCCCTACCTCCCTGACTTCAAGGGATCTCCGGGAGTCACCTGGGCCCAGGCCCAAAGTCCTCTTGGCCAATGTCTAACTTACAACAGAGACAGCTGAAGACAGCTAAAGGGCAGAAGGGCTCAAAGAATGGCCTCTGGTCGTCTGGCCACAGGTGTGAAGCCAGGATGACATCAGTCCGGGTCAGGGAGGGCCACTGGGTCTCTGGACCTATGACAGTGCCTGAGAGTTGGCGTGAGCCTGGAGAAGTCCCCTCTTCTCTTGACCCAGCAAGGCTCTGCCTCTCGGCATCTGCTTCCAGGTCCTTCCTGGAGGAGGTGTCAGGGAGCCTGAGTTCATGGGGTTGGCAATCCACAATATCCGAGCTGAACAGGACTTTAGAGGTCACCTGAATCAACCCCCTCCTTTCACAAAGGGGGAGACAAGGCCCAAGAAATGCAAGTGACGTGCCCACGACCCCTCTACATGACCCAGGTTTCCCAATTCTCTGGCCAGGGTTCCTTCTACCAGACAGTGGTAGCCCTTCTTGGTACCTCCTTCCCTGGGGCCAGCCGGGGGCGCAGACAGAAAGGTGGGGACGGTTTCTGGGCTGGTCTGAATCTGGGGTCCTGGGAGTCAGCATATGCTCAGCGGAGTGTTCCAAAGCCCCGCCCGAACCCCAGCTGAGGCTTCTCTGGGGTGGCAAATGAGCTGGAGGAAGGGGCCCCGCTTCCAGCTGTGTGACTGCTCAGCAAATATTTATACAACCTCTGAGGAGGCCCCCCTTTCCCACCACCCCACAGCGGGGAGCTGCAGCAGAGAGGGGAGCCCCCGCTAGGTCTTCTATCAGGAGCTGCCGTCTTGGTCGGCCCAGCTTGCTATCCCCAAGAGGGAGGGACAGAGGGTGCTGGGGGATGGGAGAGGCTGCCTGGCCAGTGAGGTCCTGGGTACCCTCAGGAGTGGTCACTGAGCAGACATCAGGGTGTCTGACTATCAACGGATCATCTTCAATCCTCAAAACCCTTGCCCCCACCTCTGCCTCTGCACCTGGCTGGGCCACTGCCTGCTCTCGCCTAGACGACTGCACAGGTCTCCCTTCCACGCTTCCTGGTTCTCCCGGGGTCCCAGGTAGCTATGTAAACCCTTCGGGAGCATGGCAGATTCGTGGCTTCCCCTCTCACTTAAAGGAAAAGCCACAGTCCTTCCCCTGAAACGCCTGGCCCCTGGCTACCTCCTGACCTCATTTCTGACCACTCTCCTTTGTTTACTCTGCTGCAGCCACACTGACCTCCTTGCAGTTTCCTTGAACATATGTTCATTCTTGCCTTGGGGCCTTTGCACATGCTCTTCCATTTGCTGGATGGCTCCATCTTTAAAGAAATTCTTCCTGACCACCTACCTCAAATACCCCTCTCTCATTGCTTTCTGCCCCTCACTCAGCTTTATTTTTCCTTACCACACACAGAACCACCTAAACTACTACATTTTTATATATTTGTTTGCCATTTCTTTTCTCTCTCTCTCTCTCTCTCTCTCTCTCTCTCTCTCTTTTTCGGTGCTTAGGGATTGAACCCAGAGCCTCACACACATCTGCCAGAGCTCTACCACTGAGCTGCACCCCCTGGCCCATTTTTTTCTTTTTATCTTGAGACAGGGTCTCGCTAAGTTATGCAGGCTGTCTTTGGCCTCGAACCTGCGTTCCTCCTGCCTCAGCCTCCTCAGCTGCTGGGATTCAGGCCTGAGCCACAGCTCCCAGGCCTGCCATTTCTTTTTCGTATAGGAGTTTAAGAACAACGCCTATGTTTTTTTCTGCTGCATCTGCAGTGCCTAGCTCCATAACTACTTATTAAACGTATGAACAGATAGGAGGAGGCCCTAGCATCAGCTTCCTTTCAGACAACGCAACTGAAGCACAAACAGGCTAGGTACCAGCCAAGGTCAGGTGAGCGGGGAGTAGCAAACTTGAAATTAAATCCAAGCCAACAGGCTCCAGAACGTTCCGTATACTTTGCCACTCTGCCTCTTAAGAACAGGAAACCAACCACAGGGACTGGTGGGGACACAGGAAATTGCATGGCCGCTTCCTCCCAGACTTCAGTGGGACCTCTCCTCTGGAACCTCACACAGGACTCCTTGCCTTGGAGCATTCTGGGAAAGCTTCACCGCAGCATGGGCCCAGAGTGGCTGGCTGTCCCCTGGCGCCCCTCTTCCAAGGCTTGGAGAAGGGCAATGACTGCCAGCTCAGCGCTGTCCCTCACCTCCTAACGCTTGGCACAACATTGGCAGCCCTGCGAACCCCGGCTGCTGCAAGTGCCACCGCTCAGGTCTGTCCACAGGGTCACCCGTGTGTAGATGGGGCCATTCCTAAACTGGCCCTGTCGTCAAGCCTACTGTGCCCAGGACAGAAGCCAGACGCAGACGTGGGGAAGCCTGGGAGATCGGGGGAGGTGGCCAAGGAAAAGAGGGGCTGGGGAAGGGCTGCAAGAGGGGGAGCAGCGAGGAAGAGAGGGCAGGAACTGGGTCAGAGATGCGTCCCTGCCTTCAGGCTGGGGGACGGAAGGACGAGCACAAGACAGGCCCCCTGGAGTACAAGCCGGCCAGGGAGAAGCAAGGACGGACTCAGGGCACTGACTTGGCCTGCTCCGGGCTGGCCCCCAGGCTGGGTGCAGGGTCACTCGCCCCTTTCTAGGAACCCCCCACTTCTCCGACACTGTGCCTGTCTGGTTGCTGGAGACCCCGTGCGCCCAGGGTCGGGGGGTGGGGGATGCATCCTCAACTGATCCTGTGCACACACAGCCTCTTTGTATCCAGCCGCTGCTCGCACGTGCTCAGAGGGGCCTCACACACTGCCTGTCTGTCATCCCCCTCCTTGGTGTGCGCGGCACGAACCCACCACCTCTGTCGACCACGGCGCGTGGCCTCACGCCAGCCTCTCCCACCTGTTCTCTCCCTGCCCCTGTTCTGCACATCCAGTAGGGCCTGATGCATCTCCTAAATAGTAGCTACGTGATCCGGGTCTCCCTGGTCCTGACTCCTTCCTCTTTGCCTGTGTTTCAAATCCAGACTTTGTGGTTGAACCCAGGGCCTCACGCTTGCATGCTTTCCAAGTGCTGGACCACTGAGCTGCATGCCCAGCCCATTTTTTTACTTTTTGAGACAGGGTCTCGCTAAGTTACACAGACTGCCTCTGGTCTCGAACTTGCGATCCTCCTGCCTCCGCCTCCCAAGCCGCTGGGATGACAGGCATGCGCCACCGCACCCAGCTCAATCCAGACTTTTATGCATCTGTCCATGTCTGTTTCATTGTTGCCCTCATAAACAGGCAAAACCAATTCCGTCTGAAGGCTCTTTGGGGTGCCCTCTTGTACAGCTCAGTGGGCGAGACCCCTGCCTGGCCTTTCTAAAGCTGCAGTGAATGGCCTTTTGCTGCCTAGCCAGAGACATCTGATAGCCCAGAGGCCAGAGTCGGCCCCTCAGGAACATCTTGGGACAGCTCAGCCGTTAGCTGGCGTCAAACAAGGACTTGCATTCACAGAGGCTTGGGCCGCTCCTTCTGCCGTTAGCCCGGAGCTCCTGGCCGAGGTCACTCTGTGGCTCTCCAAAGCAAGAAAGACACACACGTCGCTTAGGGCCATTCCAGGAGGGGTCCGCCAACAGCAGGGCCTGAGAACCCAGGCTGCTGAGCGGTGAGGGGTAACGGAGAAGACAGGGTGTCTGTCCTTGGAAAGCTCCTGCTTCAGTGGAAGGTGTGTGGCCCCGGGCCCTCCCATGCATGCAGGCTTCTAGGACACAAGGCTGGGCGGTGGTGGACTGGAATGGGCACAGGACCTCTAAGCTACCCCCTTATTTTTGCCATACTAGGGGCTGAACCCAGGGCCTCGCACCTGCATGCTCTGCAAGTGCTGGACCATGAGCTGCGCCTCAGCCCATTTTTTTTTTTTTACTTTTTGAGACAGGGTCTTGCTAAATTACACAGACTGCCTCTGGTCTCGAACCTGCAATCCTCCCGCCTCCGCCTCCCAAGCCACTGGGATTACAGGCATGCGCCACTGCGCCCAGCTGATCTAGTTACAGATCAAGTTACTGAATTCTGCCAAGCCAGCGAGGCCAAGTGCTCATTTCCTTGCTTGCAAGTCGGGGGAGAGGATATCTAACTCGCATCATTGGGAAGATTAAATCAGATAATGCCATGGTAGCGTTTTATAAACCACATGTGCTTGACATTTGTCAGAGAATCATAAAGGCATTGGTTACTACAGTATAAATTATGCACCCAAGGTCCAGGACAACCCAGAGCCAGCGGGCCATCACTTTGCAATGGGATGAATTAGGGAAGGCTCCCTGAAGGGAGGGGATTTGGCAAGAGGAGTGGGCAACCAGGCATCACCAAGAGAAGGGAGGGAATGAACAGTGCACCTACTGCATACCAAGTGTATTAGATACGCTATACTCGGCTACCTCCTAATGACGATCCTAGCTCCACCTTATGATTCCCATTTAGAATAAACAGCTTTCCCAAAGCCTCAGAGATGGGAGCAGAAGCAGCCTGCTATACCTCCAGACTTGCACTCTTTTGACAGTATCAGCTTGCCTGGGATTTCCAGGCACCACACAAGCCCAGCTGGCTTCCCACAGAACATAAGGATTGTGGAGCAGAGGAGGCTGACGGTTGAAGAGAGACAAACGGACAGGCAGACAGGTGGGCAGAGCTGGTGGGGAAAAGCCAAGCCCATCTCAACAGCTTCCTCTACGCTTATCCATCCTGATTGTCAACCAAATTACATGTCATCACGCTCCCTGCAAACTCAAGCAGCTCAATTGTAGGTTACTAGGACAGGCGGAGGAGGGGCCGCTCCTTAGATGGCATCAGTTGCTATGGCAACTAACATCCATCCATCCTGCCACCGCTGTGGAGTACCTGGCTCCCTCCAATGCTCCCCTACCTCGTCAGGTTGGAATAGACACTGCGCCAGGCACATACTAGCCCTGCAAGCTCAGGAGGCCTGCTCGCTACTGTGTGTGCAGAATGAAGGGGTGTTTTGAGAGCCAGGGGCTTTCTGAAGCCACCTCTCCCTCCACACCCTCCTTCCCTTCCTTGCTTTCCACCTTTCTTGATCACTGATGATGTTTGTGGTCCACCTGGGTTCCCTCTCAATCACTGATTCTGCACACACACCTAAGCTCTATGACAGGCACCTATGAGGAAGCCAGAAGTGCCAACTCGGTGCCCCTGGGAACTCTCCTTAGCCAACAATGCACGGGGATTAAAAGAGCAATACTCAAGCTTCTCTGCTCTTCGGGTGAGGCGCTCTGAGGTAGATCCCACGTCACCTCCCAGAATCCCCAAGCCCCACAGCAGCCGCCGGCACACGCCCACCTACCTTCTCTTCCCCAGCTCCCTTCCCAGCTCCCCATCAGTGCTGAGACCTCAACCAACCGCTTGCGCTCAAGTCCTCGCCTTGAGGTCTGCTTCTGTGAGTACCTCGCTGCTATGGTTTGAACGTGCCATCTCAAGTGGCGGGACACGTGTCGGAAACTTAATCCCTAAGGTAACAGTGTCAAGAGGCAGAACTTAGCCCTCGCCAATGGGTTAATGTCATCACGGTGAGAGCGGATTAGGTATCCCGGGAGTGGTCCTGATAAAAGGATGAGTCAGCCCCCCCTCCATGCATGCTTGCTTGCCCTTCCACCTTCCACCATCTGATGATGTGGCCAAAGTTCCTCACTGGATTTGGACCCGCGATCTTAGACTTCCTGGCTTCTGGAATGATAAATAAATCTCTGTTCTTCATAAATTAACTGGCCTTTGGTATTGCGTTATAGTAGCACAAACTAGACTATGACACCAGCCCAAGCCACTCTTCATATGTAAGAAACATATGTTACAGTCCAGGACATCTAGCCCAGTTAGCTAGATCATGTTGGGAAAGAGGCCATGGCTACCTATGTGATCCCGTGGGCAATTAGTTTAGCCATTTTCACAACTGCAGGCAGTACTCATGGCCCAGACCCAAGCCACAGACGGGCACCATTTGCCACATGAGAACATTTTAGGAACAGGTAACACAGGCTGGGATTTAGCTCAGTTGGTAGAGCGCTGCTCTGCAGTCTCTCAGGTCCCAAGTTCAATTTCCAGCACCACAAAAATGGGAGACGGACGTGGCAACTCACTCCCAAGGCAATCCTGAAACAATTTGCCATTGAGAACCCTATGAGAGTGGCTATGATCAGACACAACTCGGTGGCACCTAACAAAACAAGGGTCAGGACAAATCCATATTTCTTGGCAAACAAATTAGTTCATCATCCTCCCAGTGAGGACCCGCAACATCATTTCCAAGCACTAAGGTGAACACATGCTTCTTCAAATACTGTGTTATCATTTAGAACGTGCACATGATAGCTAGGTTCATCAACTTGCTAAGGCCTGTCATCGAGTGTCGAAGTCATGATAGCTAGCATTTGTTAAACCCTTATGGATATCCAACCCAGACGGAGCGGCTACCGGCAATTTAACCCTCACTGATCTGATGAGCTGACTGCACTGCTCTCCACATCTCTCAGCTGAGGACACCAAGCGAGACGGAGGCGAGGAACTTACACAACCTCACGTCACCGGGCAGAGGAAGAGCCAGGATCTCCAACCCAGGCAGTCAAGCGGTGGGTCTTTACTCCAACCACACTACCAATCTGCGAGGTCCTGTCTCCATAAGTCTGTCTGAAAGTCTGTCTAATGAACCGCACACTGCAAGACTAAAAGATCAAGGCAGTGTTGAAAAGCAAAATAAGATCATCCTTTGCAACAGAAACCAAGCCCCAAATTCACGGTGTCATCTGCCGAACTGAAGAAACCTTATTTTCTCTGTGTTTGGTGGTTCACATCTATAATGCCAGCACTCAAGGGGTGGAAGCAGAATGATGGAGAGGTCAAGGTTCAAGGGCTGCCCTGGGCCTCACAGTGAGTGGGCAGCCAGCCTGAGCAACAAAACTAAAATCTGTCTCAAGAAGGAAAAAAATGAAGAAGAAAAAGAAAAAAGAAACCTTATTTTGATATTCTATCAACCCCTAACAAAGATAAAGGTCATCAACTAAATGAATAGAATGTTGAGATCAGAGTAATTCAAACCAACAGCCCTGTGTATTTTTCAAAACACTCATATATTTGTTTTCGCTTGATCTTTGGAAGGCAAAAATAATCATTTTTTAATAAATGAGCAAACTAAGATTCAGAGAGGTTGGGTGACTTGCTCAGTGCCACACAGCAAGCTAGAGATACACTTAGGATTGAATTCCAGAAGCCAAGGTTAGCCCAATGCCCCCTGCTCCACACCACAGAGACATATCAGCCAGGCCTACATTTATGAATCTGCAGGGCAGCATGGTGATTGTTAGACTTTATCCCCCAGCAAGGCAACAACCATTATCTACTTCAACAACATATCTCCTCTTTTACTGTAGACCCAGCAAGCATCCTGGCACCTCTTTAGATCTGAAGTCCATTAAAGGCTTGACTGTAAGCATGGGCCCTTCCCAGGATGGCCCACCACCACTCTCTGCTCCTATCCTTGTGTTCATGGACAGAAGCCAGACCTGGTCCAGCTGCCCGGCAAGAGGGATGCCTAAAGCCCTGCCAGGAAACAAAAGGCAAAGGCAGAAGAAGGAGGATGGAGATCAGATCCTCCCTGCCCATCCAGACTCGGAAGGGTTCTTCGTACAAACCGGTGCAAACCCCACGCCCATGCAAGAGAATTTTTTTTTTTTTTTTTTTTTTTTGGTACTGGGGATTGAACCCAGGGCCTCGTGCTTGCATGCTCTGCAAGTGCTGGACCACTGTGAGCTGCGACCCCAGGCCACTTTTTTTTTTTTTTTTTTTTTTTTTTTTTTTTTTTTTTTTTTTTTTTTTTTTTTTTTTTTTTTTTTTTTTTTTTGAGACAGGGTCTCACTAAATTACGCAGACTGCCTCTGGTCTCAAACTTGTGATCCTCCTGCCTCCGCCTCCTGAGCTGCTGGGATTACAGGTGTGCGCCACTGCACCCAGCAACCTTCTTTTTTTACTTTTTGAGACAGGGTCTTGCTAAGTTACGCAGACTACCTCTGGCCTCAAACTTGCGATCCTCCTGCCTCTACTTCCTGAATCCTTGAGATCCTCCTGCCTCCGCCTCCTGAGCTACTGGGATTACAGGTGTGTGCCACTGCACCGAGCAACCTGCTTTTTTTTACTTTTTGAGACAGGGTCTCAGAAAGTTATGCAGACTGCCTCTGGCCTCAAACTTGTGATCCTCCTGCCTCCACTTCCTGAATCGCTGGGGATTACAGGCGTGAACCACTGCACCCGGCTAGAGAACTCTTGCCACTTGGTTGGCTGGGCATCTTGGGGTCTGGGACATGGTTGCTGGCCAACCTGGAGTGCAGTGGACGGGGTTCCTTCTCAGGAGGGGGCTGCAGGGGCCGAGGCCTCGTGACTAGGCTGGAAGTGTCTCTTTAAGGCTTGACTTCCCTGCCTCTGGGAGCCAAGAGCCAGCCTGGGAGAAGGCAGGGGCCTCCAGTTTATTTTATTTGACATTTTTCAACGTCAGGACACTTCAGAGCCAAGGAGGAAACGAATCCCATCTGTTCCTGAGCCCCCAAGCGCAGTTCAAGAGGACAGGCTGGGGAGAGAAGGGGGAAGGCGGGGAGGAAACAAGATGCCCGTGACAACCAGCCACACATGGCGCAGGGAACCACCTGAGGACAGACCCAGGGCGTGGTGGATAGTCGCCAAGAAACCCCACCACGCTGGCGCTGAGACACAGAGCTCCCTGGAGACAGGCCGCCAATGCTGTGCGAGGCTCTGGACGCAGTGTGCGGCACTGGGCCCTCAGCGCTGCAGACGGCGCACCTCCCTGCAGTGTGAACAGTGCGCCCCGGCTCCGCGAGGCTTGGCAGGATATCTGCTGGCTGGGCCTGTGGTTCCCATCCATCACTGCCACAAAGCTCTCACACAGGCAGAAATGAAGACACGGAGACGAACACTCATGCCAAAGCGGGCGGGGAAGGAGGGCCTCGAACTCCTGCTCCTACGCTGTGGTCCCACACCCAGTGCCCTTCTCTGCATGGGCTCCTGGCCTGAACTCCGTCCTGTGGATCCTGGATTCCAGGGCTGAGGGGGACAGATGGCAGGGAGACTTATCTTCTCACTTAGATTAAATTCCAGACCTTCCTATTTTTAGCAAAACAAATTCCTTTTCTCTTTTCAAGGGGTAAAACTGTCCCAAGCTGTCATCTAGAAGTTGTCTGCAGAGTTGCGATTTGAATGTTCCCCAGGCAGGACTACTTCCAGGGTCAAGCAGGCAATCAGCCTAGGTGCCAACTTTTAAGAGGACTGTTAACAAGTTGAGAGCTCCCAGAGCAGGGTGACCAGGACAGCGAGGGGTCTGGAAAGCGGGGTCATTTTATACAGTACTGAAATAAGATGCTTCACCCTTACCCACTTCCCTGGGGGAAAGGGCTGTGTCTCCCAAACTGTCTGGGACTCTCACGACAACAATCGTAACTACAATGAGCAGTTACAACAAACCAGGAATTATTCCATGTGTTTTATATATACTAACTCTTTTAAGGACTTAGCAATCTACTCCCGAAACAGTCAGCCACTGAAAACCCTATGAGGGGTGCTATGAGTCGGACAGACTCCAAGGCACCTAATAACAACAAAAATAACCCATTTAATGCTGATAATGACCCTGAGGTTTTTTTGGTTTTGTTTTGTTTTGTTTTGTTGTGGTACTGGGGGTTGAACCCAGGGCCTGGTGCCTGCATGCTCTGCAAGTGCTGGCCCACTGAGCTGCGCCCCCAGCTCCCCCCCCCCTTTTTTCACTTTTTGAGACAGGGTCTCTCTAAATTACACAGACTGCCTGTGGTCTTGAACTTGTGATCCTCTTGCCTCCACCTCCTGAGCCGCTGGGGTTAAAGGCGTGTGCCACCATGCCCGGCACCCTGAGATTTTTTTGTTCTACTACCATGCATCCGGATGCCTTCACTCGGGTCCCAGCTCCAGCTGGCGGATTTAAGCGTGAGGTCGGGCTGCCCTTGGGATTCACCAGGCAGTAAACAAACCATTCATGCGTCAGTTGTCTGGCTCCAGAGCAGCTTCATCAGCTGGACAGGCCCTGGCCAGATCCCGCCAAGTTTATCCCCAGGGGTGGACAGCGGGCGGGGAGCGGCAGACGGACCGGAGCTGGGCTGGCGATCTTTTCCAGGAGGCCACTGCCCAGGCCCTTGAAGCCTGGGATTTTCACTGGGTGGAGGCGGTCCTGGTTGTACATTAAGGCCTTGAGAGTTAGGGGAAAGCCCGCTGCTGCCACCGCCACTGCTTGTGGGGACCCTCGGGATGTGCCAGCAAACAAAGAGTGAAGAATGGACTTGGTAGTTAGGTGAGATCCTCAAAGAAGCTTCCAGAACACTGCAGTTCTCTGGTCTCACGGATGAGAACAGTGGGCCAGGGCCCCCTAGGTCCCTGGCAGTTCACTCCTTCTATCCTCTCCCCTTACTCCCCAGCCTGCCACCTCTGGCCAATGTGTCTCCAAGGCCAAACTCTGTCAACTACGGCGGAAAAAGGAAGATGAAGGTCCCTGGGGGATGAAGGGCAGGAGGGAAGGGTTCAGTAGACTGGGGTAGGGATTAGAATGTGGCATTATTGGTAGGGAATTCACAGAGGCAGAAGCCCAAGGGTCAAGGAGGCAAGGGAGGGGCCCAGGAGGCTGGGTACCCCGGCAGAAGAAGCAGAGGCACTGCCCCCATTATGCCTGGCACCCACACATTTCATCTGCTCTTCTTGGCAGGTGGGACACGGTAATATTAGCCTGTCTTTCAAATGGGGAAGTAGACTAGGCTGCCGACTGTCTACAGAATTTACAGAAGAACTGAGACTAAAACGGTGTCCCAGGGCTCTTTGTGCCAGTTTTGGAGGGCAAAGTGGGTGGGAGGTACCACAGAATGACAGCTAGGAGGGCCAATGAGAGGGAGGTGCCTTCATTGACCAATCAGCTCCTCAGGTGTAGGCCCCACCCACTACATCCAAGTCTAGAATAAACCACTCAGATTGTAGAGGCGGCCACAGTGTGTAGGAAAGCTCTACACAGTTCCGGTTTGTCACAACACAGTAACCCCGTTTTAGGTTCCATTCATTTTTTTTTTTTTTCAGTACTAGGGGGCTGAACCCAGGGCCTCGCACATACTTTGCAAGCGCTCTACCACTAAGCAGCACCCTTACCCCATTTTAAATTTTTTATCTTGAGACAGAGTCTCGCTAAATTGCGCAGGCTGCCTCTGGCCTCGAACCTGCGATCCTCCTGCCTCCACCTCCTGAGTTGCTGGGCTAACAGGCATGCGCCACCCTGTGCGCCCAGCAGGTTCCACTTACTTTTTTTTTTTTTTTTCCAGTACTGGGGGTTGAACCCAGGGCCTCGTCCTTGCATGTTCTGCAAGTGCTGGACCACTGAGCTGCAGCTCAGCCGATTTTTTTTTTTTTTTTACTTTTTGAGACAGGGTCTCCCTAAGTTAAGCAGACTGCCTCTGGTCTCCAACTTGCGATCCTCCTGCCTCCGCCTCCCGAGCTGCTGGGATTACAGGCGTCCGCCACCGCGCCCGGCTTAGGTTCCACTTACTTTTAAGGCACCTGACCACACTGTTCCGCACCAGTTATCCAAGCGCCCCTGTGCTTACCCAGTAGTGATGTCGTCGTCCTCTGTCATGGTCTTGCCCATGAGGTCGCTGTCGCTCATGTAGCCGGACTTGAGGTCCACCTCATCAGAGTCCAAGGACTCGACCAGCTCCAGGCGGGACACGTGGCTGAGCTTGCTGGGGCTGCGCATGGGCATGGTGTGGGAGTAGTGCGCGCGCTCCCCGTGCATGTACCAGGTGGGCGGCCCCTCGGAGCGGCAGCTCCCACCCACCGACGGCGCGTCCCCAGCCTGTAGCCTCGGGCTGGACTGGCCGTAGCGCCAGGAGAGGGGGGAGGAGCGGTTGGAGAGGCTGGATACGCTGCGGGGGTTGGCGTCGTCACTGTCGTAGCAGGTCATCTCCAGGGAGCTAGCAAAAAGCAGAAGGCCCTGTGTCAGTCCTCAGCACAGCAGCTCTGTGCCCTGTCCCCGCGCTCACATACCCTCCGCCTCCTCTAGGCGGACTCCCATCGATCATGTGATACCTGGTCATAGGGTATCCAGGTTGTCAAGGGACCACGATTCTAAGTGGCTAGGGAAGCAATCCAGCACGCTCCTAAGAGCCTGTCCTGTGCAGAACAATCTGGGCTTGAGTCCTTTTTGGCCATTTACCAATGAGCCCAGGGAAAGGAGCCTTGCTAAGCCTCGGTTTCCTCATCTGAGATGTGGAGGATGCCTAGCGGCTCCTACATAGAGTTGGGGGATCACAGGAGTGCAGATCCGACCGTGCACATCTGGTGTGTAGAAGGTTCTCACTCAATAGGAAGGGACAGGTGAGACCTCCTTGGGGAAGTGAGAGGGACTGGTCACCTGAGCTCAGGGTGTGGCTACCACCCCTTTTCTCTCAGTGCGCTGAGGACTAGCTGATCCTAGGTACCAGATCTAGGGGAGGCTGCAGCAGGGGTCGGAGGCTGCAGGACAAGCTTTAGGACCCAGGAAGACTGGGTCCAGCCCCAGGCCCAGGGCGGCAGGGGAAAGAGCAGACCCTCTGCAGGGAACGGAAGCTGCCTCCACTGCACAGAGGAGAGGACACGGGGAAGTGGCCATGGGTGAAGCAGGACGTGCAGGGGCCCAGGCCTCAGGCCCTACAACGCCAAGCCAAGGGAGCTCTGCCCTGGTTAGTGCAAGAGGGCCTGAGGCTATGGGTGCCCGGGTTCCTTTCTGTCTTAGGGGCCGAGGTGGCGGCAAAGAGGAAACACAGCTGGGATCTGGGTTCAGTCCAAACAGCCTTCGGCAGGGTCTCCATCACTTGGCCTAACTAAAGCCACAGTTGCATAAATGAGATGGGGTCTGTGCGCCACGAAAGCTGGAGCAGCTGAGGTGACCTGTGGCTGGGCACGAGGTCCATAAAGCCATCTCTGATCTGTGAACCCGTCCCTTTTACAGCTACTCTCAGGGACGAGATAGGAAGGTGCCTTTTTTTTTAATCGTTGTTATTATTTTTTATTTTTGCAGTTCGTAGGGGTCGAACTCAGGGCCTTGCACATGCCTTGCAAGTGCTCTACCACCGGGCTACAGCCCCAGTCCATTTTTATATTTTTATCTTGAGGCAGGGTCTAAGCTATGCAGGCTGCCTCTGGCCTGGAACTTACGATCCTCCTGCCTCTGCCTCCCAAATTGCTGAGATTATAGGTGTGCACCACCATGCCCAGCCTTATTGCTGTTTTTATAATTTTTTGAAAAAAAAAGAAAATCCTCCAAAACTGTCTCTACTGGCCCAGGCTTTTGTTTTGGTTGTTGTTGCTAGTGTTTTTTCCAACAGAGCTGGAGGGAGCCAGTGGCCATGACAGAAGCATGATGGGGTCCCTGCAGCTCCCCTGGGGGTGAGCTGGGGGAGCCCCGGCTGGGCAAGGCAATGAATGACCTTCACGTCTGACCGCGGGAGGGTTCCTGACCCGCCCACACACAGCTTCTCCCTCCAGCCCCCCTGGAAGCCCTCACGCTGTGTTCTACAGTTCTGCCACATGCTCTGTCCTGCCGCGGCCTGTGATTCCCGTGGCCCTTGCCAACTCATCTCCTGGAAGAGAGCGGAAGGGCCCCGGGCCTGTGGTCACCAAGGCACGCAGACCACCCTGCTCACCCCTGTATTTCCACACCTTGCAGGGGCATGGCGTGTAGCTGGTGCCCAACAACGAATGAACAAAGGCAGGACCCAAGACGGACATGCTGAATGCAGACCAGGGATGTGGTGGAGCCAGGAGGACGGTGAGTTCAAGGCCAGAGGCGGGTACATAACTTAGCAAGACTCTGACTCAAAATAAAAAATAAAAACAGGCCTGGGCTGTGGCCCAGGGGTAGAGGACTTGCAGAGTATGTGTGAGAGGCCCCGGGTTGAACTCCTGAGCACAGCAAAACACCACCACCAACAACAGCAGCAACAAAAAAACAAAAACCAAAAAACCAAGCGGGGGCAAAACACCACCACCAACAACAGCAGCAACAAAAAAACAAAAACCAAAAAACCAAGCGGGGGCAAAACACCACCACCAACAACAACAACAAAAAACCAAAGAGCAAAAAGCAAAAATCCGAGCAGGGACATTCCCCTTGCCAGACACAGTCCAGGGCCGTGTGCAGTAAGTGCTTAATAAAAACAAGCTGCCCAAGACCGTGAGATGAACAGGAGGAGGAGGAAGAGGATGGTCAGGCTGAGGATGGCGGGGAGCGGGTTTGGGTAGTTAGCCTACACCATGGTCGTAGTTGAGGGCTGCGCTGACATCCGGGTCCCTCGCTCAGTTCCCTTCCTGGCCTGCCCTCTGTGTGTCTTTCTTCACGTAAATGTGCTTCTTTGTCTTTCTCATGGCTCGATGTTTTTCTCCCAAACACATCTCTCCAGACCGAAGTCCTGGGGGAGGGTCCTAGCTCAGATCCTCAGTTCCTCCCTTCCAGCCTCAGGCTGGACTGTCTGGGGAAGACGGGGTTTCGTATCCTCTTCAGCCAGGCCCCACACCCAGACTCTGTTGTTGTTAGGTGCCGTCGAGTCGGTATCTGACTCATAGCGACCCTCATAGGGTTTTCAATGGCTGACTGTTTTCGGGATTGCCTTGGGAGTGGGTTGCCAGGTCCTTCTCCCATTTTTGTGGTGCTGGGAATTGAACTCGGGACCTCAGAGACTGCAGCGCAGTGCTCTACCAACTGAGCTAGATCCCAGCCCCAGACTCTCTCCTAGCTGGGGGAAATGAGCCCACAGAATCAGAGGAGGCTGCCCAGGTTTCCAAACAGGAACCAGGTCTAGAGTCACCCTGTGGGTTCTCAGGAGAGGGCAGCCTTGCTGGAAGCACCCAACAGACCGAGATCTGAGGGCTGGCATGCAACGCCACAAGGGGACCCAGCTGCCCTCATCGCCCTGGGCCACCCAGCAGGTCCTTCCCTCTCCCAGCCTCCGTGCCTTCTCCAGCCCAAGGAATATGAATAGATCCTGTCCACCCCAGGGTGGTTGGGAGAAGGACCTGGCAACCCCCTCCCAAAAATCAATCTGCCATTGAAAACCCTATGGACAGCAGAGAAGCACTGACAATAGTGTTTCACCTGTTGTACAGAGGGTCGCTATGAGTCGGATACCGACTCGATGGCACCTAACAACAACAACAACAACCCCAGGGTGGAGGGAAGTGCTGACAGATGGAAAGCACTTTAAAAAGAAAAGGAGCAGTAACACGGGGCTAGCCAAGTGGGGATCGGGGATAACATAAACCAAAGGCTGAGAGAGGAAGCAGCCTGGAGGCCACAGTAAACAGAAACTCTGGCCTCGGGGCTCGTGACTCCTTTTCCATAAAGGCAGCGAGGAGCCAGAGGCCCGGAGCCTCCCCCGCCACAAGCCAGACAGCCTCCCGCCAAGGCTTTAGGCCCCCCTGTTCCCCACCCGGGCTGAAGCTGCCTTGCTTCACCGAGGGCCTGGGGGCTGGACTCAGGGGCTCCCGGAGGCTGAGGCAGCGCCTCTGCGCGGCCCTGCGGGTGAGTCATCTGGGGGGTGACACTTTCAAGCGATTCAGCACTTCCTGGCTCCTTTGGTAGAAGGCTGGCAAGGGACTTGGTGCTGAGATGCGTGCCAGCAGCTTCCCCGGGTGGGGGAAGGAGGGGGCCCAGGATCTCACCCAGTAGGTGGCTGATGGGCTCAGGTGCGTGGACCCCGGTGGGACGTGGAGGGGGGATGGGGAGGTAATCAGAGGACGGAGGAGAATCGTGGTCTTAATAGGAAGAACTGGCCTGGGATTTAGCTCAGTTGGTAAAGCGCCGCTCTGCAGTCTCTGAGGTCCCGAGTTCAATTCCCAGCACCACAAAAACGGGAAAAGGATGTGGCAACCCACTCCCAAGCAATCCCGAAACAATCAGCCATTGAAAACCCTATAAGGGTTGCTATGTGTCAGACACGACTGGACGGCACCTAACAACAAGAACTAAGGCCAAGAAATGAAAACTCCTCCAGATGAAGTTCAGTCCCACATGACAAGTCACAGCCACCCCAGGCCGACTGGAAGGCTCGAAAGGTAACGAGTTCTCTGGCACTGAGGGTATGTAAGTGTTTCCGGATGCTACTTGGGCCCGCCACACTCCGGGCTAAGAAAAGACCTTTTCCCGTCGCCTTTAAGCTCCAACTTTGCTGTGGACTTTCCTGCCCCAGGAGATGGGGAGGAGCCAACTTCTAGTCCAGCTGGGGAGTTTCCGGTCCTCACGCAGCCGGCCTGCCCACCCCCCATGACTTCCCGATCCTGGCTGCCTGCTGTCCTTCCCTTACCCCGGGGCTCAGCGGGGCCCTCGGCCCCCCTCAGAGCTGTCAGCATGAGCTCATCTGGGCAGCCCAGAGGAGCCAGCGGGGAAGTCTGAATCACAGAGGCCACGGCCAGGACACCACTGGGGGAGAGGTGCTGTGTGTTTATTGTTGGTGGGGGGAATGGGGTGCACGCCTCGAGCAGCTGGAGGCTCTGAGGTCTCTGCGAGGGCTGGGCGGGGGCCACCCACAGGGCACAGTGTGTGACACTGTGTGGGCCCTGCTGAGCACCCAGGCCTCCCTCAGGGGTGGCGGAGGAGGAGTGGAGAGCCCCGGGTGTCGGGATGGGACAGATCCTGGCCTCCCAGAGCAATGGGAGCTGGAGGAACATTTAATAAACACAGCGCCTCGTGACAGATGAGGAGACTGGGGTGGAAGGAAGGGGCTCCAGCACTCCAGCCCGTGCATGTGGCTTCCTGCCCCTACCTAGCAATTTTTTTTTTTTTTTTTTGCAGTACTGCGGGTTGAACCCAGGGCCTCACGCCTGCATGCTTCGCAAGTGCTGGACCACTGAGCTGCCCCCCCAGCTCATTTTTTTTTTTTTTTTTTTTAGTTTTTGAGACAGGGTCTTGCTAAGTTACGCAGACTGCCTCTGGTCTCAAACTTGTGATCCTCTTGCCTCCGCCTCCCGAGCCGCTGGGATGACAGGCGTGCGCCACCGCGCCCGGCTGCCTAGCGCTTTTCACGAGGAAATCCGATGCCCCAGCACCACCAGAGGCAAGGTCAAGGCCAGCTGCCTCTGGTGAGGTGCCAGGTGGTCCTCGCCTTGCCATGCTGGCTGCGGGCAACAGGCCACCTGGCTGACCCGCGGGGCCCAGGCGGACAGGCGGAGGAGACCCTGACCCTGCACTCCAGAGGTGAGGAGAAGACCAGGAAAACGGAGGCCGTGACCCCCTCTGCGGCTGGCACTCACCTGTGAGTCACCTGGGAGCCTCGCAGGCTGGACATGGTCTCTTCCAGGTTCTGCCGAAGGTCCAGGACATTCTGCACCGTCCTCTTCCTCTGGGACTCTGGGTCTGGCAGGGAGAAGTACAGAGAGCTGGGTGAGTAGAAGGACCAGTCAGCCACTGAAAACCCTATGAGGGTCGCTAGGAGTCAGATACGACTTGAGGGCGCCTAACAACAAACAAGGAACAATTCAAGGATGGGTACCACAGCCATTTTTCAAGCTTCCAACAAAGTAGTTTAAGAAGAGGATGGACACTGGACTTCCTGCCAGGGGCTGGCGGACAGGGAGAGGGAGAGTGACTATGCCCGTGAGAGGCTGGTTCCTGGGGCGTGCTGGTCACCTCCGTCTTCTTTCCCAGAGATGACCTGCAGAGTTGTTGTTAGGTGCCGTCGAGTCGGGTCCAACTCATAGCGACCCTACGCAGAGCAGAACGACACACTCCACGACACTGTGCCATGCCCGACACTATGTCAGGGCTTCTGTGCCATTCCTAGGGTTTTCAATGGCTGATTGTTTCAGGAGTGGGCTGCCTGGTCCTTCTCCCATTGTTGCGGTGCTGGGAACTGAACCCAGGGCTCAGAGAGTGTGGAGCAAACGCTCTACCAAATGAGCTAAACTGCAGCCCCACTTGCAGAGTAGGGCAGGGGCCCTACCAGCCCAGCGTAAGGACCACCCCCAGCCTCTCACGCAGAGGCCCCGCCCACCGTGCCTGCCCAGCAGCACGTGACCCGAGACACTGGCGCCACCGCCGCCCCCTGGTCATGGCACCTCCACAGGAATGGAGGGACACACACGCGCCCCTAGCCTGCGTCCTCCCAAAGGCGCTTGGGTCCTCTGAAGACCTGATCTGGGCAGGGGCTGCAGATGTGGCCTCTCAGATCCTTAAAGTGACCCCGCCTCTCCTCTAGCTTTGTTTTGAGGACGCCCCGCTTCTCACAGCAGAAGTCATGATGGTGTTCCCATGGTTGAGGTCAGCTGGAGCACCAGTTGACCCCTCCTCTCCAATGGCGTGCTGGTGAGTATTTAACAACCGGCTCTCAGGACAGGGGGACAGTCTGATGGGTTGCATTTGCCAGTTTCCACGGTATAACCATTTCTACCATGCCTGTCTGACAACCTACCAACAGGTCACAGACTGCAGTTATGAAGAGATGCTAACAGCGGGGTCTGGAGAGCTGGAACACGCCATCTCCGCGCACTTGAGCCCTGGGCACTAACCAGGAACATTTGGGGTGGCTCTGTGGGGTCCAGGGAAGATAGTCCCCACAGAGCCTCCTCAAGGCAAGGTGGCTGGTGGGGAGCTGGAGGAAATGAGGGGTCATTTTCTGGATTGCAAGGGCAATCTGGATCCCGGACAAGTCGGACAATCCCGGACGAGAGGGGATATGCGTGTTTCTTTTTAAATTTTGTTATTTTGTTGTTTTTTATTATTTTTGTTATTTTATTTATTTGTTTATTTTTCCATTTTTGAGACAGGGTCTAGCTGTGTTGCCCACGCTGGCCTTGAATGGGTGATCCTCCTGCCTCAGCTTCCTGAGTAGCTGGGATCACAGGTTTACACCACCACGCCCAGCTTTCCGGGGCCATTTTATTCAACCCTGGTTTCCAGGCAGGATGATACTAGTCTGGAGATAAGAGATTCTACAATGGCAAAAAGAAATTTATTCCATCTCCTCTCCAGGGCAAAAATAACATCCAAATAACAGGCATACCTAAGTATGAAGGAGCCCAAAGAACTTTCTTCTCCCTTCCATGGATCCGTACACAAATCTTTATCAAGCACATACTTGGTGTCAGGCACCGTGGCAGGCCCTGAAGACACTGTACTGAAGAGGCCCCAGCCCTGCCCCATAGTTTTATCTAGGATCCATGGTCACTAGTGAATGCCTAGGGGGTTAGCTCAATTGGTAGAGCACTGCTCTGCTCTCTCTGAGGCCCTGGGTTCAATCCCCAGTGCTGCAAAATGGAAGAAGGATCCAGCAGCCCACTCCCAAAACAATCAGCCACCGAAACCCCATGAACAGCAGAGAAGCACTGACATAGTGCCCACATGCACAGCATTGGGGAGTGTTTCGTTCTGTTGTACACAGGGTCGCTATGAGTTGGACGCAACTCCACGGCACCTAACAACAAAGTCACTAGGAATCCAAACCCTCAATGCTGCCCTGGGAGACAACGCGCAGGAGACAGACAGCGGCTGACACTGATGAAGAGACCAAGGAGGGGACCCAAGAACTCTGACTCTCAGAATGAACAACTTCCCTTCCCCTCCACCCTGAACCCCTGCCGACTTCGGACGCAAGCCAACCAACTGGCCCCATCCGTCCCCACCCACACGCTCAGCTCAGAGGCCAAGCGAGCTCCTTCTGGCTGCCAAAGGGAACGTTTCCGAATCCCCTTCTCAAGACGGAGCTCAGGCGGGCTGGCAGGCAGTTGCTGTCACTGACCTGCCAGCTGACAGCGGCTGGGTGGGGTAGTGGGGGCATGCCGCCCCACCCTCTCTGGGGCTTTTGGGGCACCTTCTCCCAAGACCAGCTCCACTCCAAGACCCAGCCACCTCTCCTTAGGTCCCTGGGGGAGCCTAACTCCCCAGCGCTCCCCAGCGCCTCTCTTGGCCAGTGCCACGCGTGAAGCCCTCCACGCCGTGGGCAAGGAACAGGGACACATGGGGGCCTCCGTGCCAGCAGCCTGCCCTCTGGCTCAGTCCGGGCACTACTTCTTTGGCCGCCCACACCTATTTATCCTGGCAAACGTGACCTTGGGGGCTGCTCTGTGGCCTTAACTGATGGTTGGCATGGAGCACGGCCAGGGCAGACGATGTATACGTATGTATTTTAAGGTATAATTCTCAAATGGCTATGCGAGGGCTACAGACGTGCTGCCAAGACATGGGTTTCTGGACCAGGACGATGGCCTTCTATGGGTTTGGCAGGAACACGCGGCAGGCGTGCCCATCTCCAAGTGGTGTGGGTTTCCAAAGAGGGGGGTTACCCAGTTACCCAGAGACGTGGGTGCGCACCCAAGCCTTCGCACACATCGGCTAGTTGAATCCTTGGAGCCTTGCTGGGAGACCTGTGCTGCCGTCCCATTTCACAGGTGAGAAAACTGAGATGCAGAGAGACCCAGTAAATTGCCTAAGGATATACGGCGACAGCAGGCAGCACTGGGCAGAGGTGAGCCCAGGGAGAAACTCCTGTTTCCTTTGCTGTATCAAAGGACATCTCCGCACCACCAGCATGAAGTTCAATGACCACACACAGCAGGTGCTTAGTGAACATTTCTGGGAGAAGGACGTGGCAGTCCACGCCCAAAACAATCCTGGAACAATCTGCCACTGAAAACCCAACGAGGGGCACTAGGAGTCAGATATGACTCGAGGGCACCTAACAACAAACAACAAGGAACACTGCAAGGACGGGTACCACCACCATTTTTCAAACTTTAAAAAAAGTAGTTTAAAAAGAGGGAGGATACCGTGACATTAGAAAAATGTCCTTTTTTTCTTTTCTTTTTTTCTTTTTTTTGCAGTACTGGGGGTTGAACCCAGGGCCTTGCGCTTGCATGCTCTGCAAGTGCTAGACCAACTGAGCTGCGACCTCCAGCCCTTTTTTTTTTTTTAACTTTTTGAGACAGGGTCTCCCTAAATTACACAGACTGCCTCTGGTCTCGAACTTGCGATCCTCCTGCCTCTGTGATTATAGGTGTGCACCACAGTGCGTGGCGCCGTCTTTTTTTTTCTTAAGGCAAAAATGTTTAAGCCATATGGTGGCCAGCTTTGAGAGAGTCGCTCAGAATTCCCTGATTCTCCAGACCCAGAGGCATAAGGGGGCATGGTGGGAACCTAGAACTTAATGTCATAGTAGTGTCAGAGAATGAGACATCCTCCTCACCGCCCACGAGTCGAAGTGCCCTGCTTCCTGCCTCTCCCCTCAGAGACCTCTACTCTACCTCTAGTTCCTACTTCCTTCTGTGACAGCAGAGTGGGCAGGATTACCTCGGTCTTCTAGAATGGCCTACACCAGAAGCACAAAGCTCTTCAGAAGGGAACCATTCCAGTTTGGTCCTGTCACGGGGGAGAGATGGGATACTAAGGTCTGGGGAGGGGTAAACACACCTGGAGACGGCAGGGACTAATGGAGGAACAGCTGGCTGCGGACAGCCCCCCACAGCTGTAGGTCTGAGGAACCCGGGGGAGGTTTAGACAGGGCCTGATTTGCAGGGAGGGGTGACTGGGATCTGCTTTCGGCTCCCAGGCTGGGACCGTTCAGCAGTGCTACTTCCTAGAGCTCAGTCTGTGCCCCAGCAGTGCCACCTGGTGGTCACCTTCAGTATGGCACCCTGTTTCTTCCAGGCTCAGCTCAGGGGGTCTGGGGGGCGTGCCCCCAGAAGGCCGTTGTCCTCCACAATCCAGGACCATGGCCTTCTATGGGGTTAGCAGAAACGAGAGGCAGCCACACACATCCCCAAGGCGTGAGGGTTTCCAAAGAGGAAGGGGACCAAGAGTTACTTGGATACTTTCCCATAAAAAAGGGCACCTGGGATCCAAGAAGCTGCAGACACCACCTAGGTGGAGGGGGGCAATTGATGTGCACATCCCAGGTCCCCAAGACAAGATTTTATATTTTTAGCTTAAAAACACAAGTTGCATTTGCAAAAGAATTCGCCCCGCCTCAACTTCACCCAATCCTGCCCCACCGCTGCCCCTCAACCCATAGCTAACAGCCCTCCCTTACTATGTCCCGCAAGAGTGCGGATCAGGGGACAGGGTGAAGGTAATTGAGGCACCAACCACTTTGTGATGATGGTAACGTAATCTAAAGTGCAATGCTTGGCTCTGTTGGCTGAGTGGAGAGGCCTCAGGGACAAAACAGAGCCCAGGCACAGCAGGGATGGCGAAGGAGCCTGGTAGCCCACCTCCTCCCCAGGTCCCCCGCGACGGGAAGGGCTCAGGACACCTCTCAGCCTGGGTGGCCCCTCTGTGCAAGTTCCAACCCGGTCCTGTCTGCGTGGACCCAACCCTTGCCAGGCCCAGGCCGGGACCAGCGGCGTCCGCGTTTCCCTTCACTGCAGTCAGGCGTGGATAGCCCCACCCTCACTCTGCAGGCCTGGGAGTGCCGCTCTCTTGGCTCTGAAGAACTGGGTCCAGAGAGAGGAGGGGGGTAGGTGTGAGCTGTTGGGCTGGAGGGAGGCCAGGCAGAGCCCTGCCAGTCGCAGGCTGCCTGTGGGCAGAGGGTGTTCACCACGCCATCCCAGGCTGCCTCTCCAAGTCTTTCTCTGCAGAGGGAGCAACCTGGCAGGACGTGGGTGCTCCAAGGCTCAGGAGAGACACAGGAGTCTCCTCCAGCCCAGCTTCCACCAGGGCTACTCACAGTGGCCACCACCAGCAGCACCTTCCCAGCATGCACTGGGGCATCTGCAGGGCTGTTGTTGTCAGGTGCCGTCTGGTCGAGTCTGACGCATGGCCACCTCATGCACAACAGAATAAAACATACCTGACACTGCCATGCACAAAGTTTCTTTCATGGTTAAGCCTGTTGTTGCAGCCACTGTATCGATCCATCTAGCTGAGGGTCTTTTGTGTGCCTTCCAACCCGGGGGGCTCATTTTCCAGCACTATATCTGGTAGTGCTTCTCTGCTACTCATAGGGTTTTCTATGGCTAATTGTTTGGTGAGGGGGCTGCCGGGTCCTCCTCTCTAGGCGTCTTAGTCTGGACGCTCAGCTGAAACCTGTCCACCATGGGTGGCCCTCCTGGAAGGGTAGGTCAGCATTTCTTCCCACACACCACTGGCTCTCCTACAAGACAAAGGAAAAGGCCAGGTGTGACGGCACACACCTGTAACCCCAACACCTGGGAGGTCAAGGCTGCAAGTTCAAGGCCAGACTGGGCTACACAGCAAGGTCTTGTCAAAAAAACCGAACCCAATCAACCAACCAAACAACAACAACACCCCACAGAGAGTACACTATGTTAGGAGGCTTGGGGCTAAGCACCAACAATCAAATATACTTGACACACAGGCGCATACATGCGCAAATGCAAATAATACTGATTTTTACCACACATGAGGCCTAATGCAGAGAAGCCAGAGAAGCGCAGACATAGTGCTGGGCATGGCAGTGTCCAAGAATGTTTTGTTCTGCTGTACATAGGGTCGCTATGAGTCAGACCCAACTCGATGGCACCTAACAACAACAATTCCAAATAGAAATTTCTCTTTAATAGAACATATTTTCAGCCCTAGCCAGGTTACTTTCTCCCAATAATATTTAGTACAACTGCAAAAGATACGTGTTTTTCGATTATCATTTTGTGTTTACAATGAGTCAGATGTTCGCAAGGTGCCTGGCACACAGTTGGTAGAAATGGTAACTTTTTTTTTTTTTGGTGGTGGTACTTGGAGGCTAAACCTCCAAGTTTTTTTTTTTTTTTTTTTTTTTTTTGCGGTACTGGGGGTTGAACCCAGGGCCTCATGCCTGCATGCTTTGCAAGTGTTGGACCACTGAGCTGCACCTCCAGCCCATTTTTTTTTTTTAGGGTCTCACTAAGCTACCCAGACTGCCTCAAACTTGCGATCCTCCTGCCTCCGCCTCCCCAAGCAGCTGGGATTACAGGCGTGCGCCACTGTGCCCGGCTTTTTTTTAAATCTTGAGAAAGGTTCTCACTAAGTTATGCAGGCTGCCTCTGGCCTCCACCCCGCGATCCTCCTGCCTCGGCCTCCCGAGTCCCTGGGATTACACGCATGAGCCACTACACCCAACTGGAAATGGTCTCATCTGCATGAGGGTAAAGAAGACAGGCGGGCAGTGGACACTGACGCTGAGGCCGGAGCTGGCCCTGTCTCTCGTGCCCAGATGGGCGGGACCTGGCTCTGGCTCAGCGAGGCCCTCATACCCAGCGTTACGGGCAGAGGAGGGCATCACCAGACCTCATCTCTGCTTCATAGGCCTCCCACTCACTCCCTTTTCCGGGAACCAGTCTTACTTGTGCGGAGTGCTGTGACTCAGGGACCTGCCCCGCCCAGAAGGCTAAAGCGTGCTGGAGCCACGGACAAAGAACCTCCAACTGACGCAACGACCCCCCCCCCCCCGCAGATTCAGGAAAGATCGGGAAGGAGGAGTCTCACGGGGGATCCGCCACCCAGCAGTCAGGTTTCCCCGCGTTCCACCAACTTTTAATTATTAGCCGGCAATTAAGTAAACTGCAATAACTGTGTGGCAAAGCCTTAATTACTTCCGCCAATTTTCAGAACCCACGTGAGTGGTGTAGCCCACGGCAGGGGCCACAGAGGACTGGATCGGCACCCCGACTTCTGCACTGGCCCTTGGCGGCAATGGCTGGAAGAGGCGGCACCACCCAACAGGAGAACCCACGGACTGAGCCAGGAGGGCAAGCACTCGGCAGAGTGCTGAAGGAAAAGGCCAGGTGTGTGGAAAGGATCCACACCCGCTCATTCTGCAGACAGGGAGCAACCCACCCCTTGGGCCCACAGAAGGGCCCCCGGCTGTGGGTGGCAGGGCAGGTGGGACTCTGCTCTTTCCACCATTGCTGGCACTGTGGGCCAGGGTGGAGACAGACACCCTGACATGTGACTGGAAAGAACGTGACTCACAACGCCCATCAACCACGAGGGATGGCCTGCAACACGATGACCAGAATTCCAGGCCAGGCCAAATGGCCGGGAGACAGGAACGAGGAAGCCTCTCGGTCTCTGTGTCTCTCACACATGCTGCTCCACAACTCCCAAGAGGAAAAAAACGTTTTCCTGACTCTGTCTGATCCCACGCAGGGTCTGGATCTCCTCTGGATTCCGCAACTTGTTACAGGTTTTTTTTTTTTTTTTTTGTGGTACTAGGAGTGGAACCCAGGGCCTCGTGCCTGCATGCTTTGCAAGTGCTGGACCGCTGAGCTGCACCCTCAGCCTTTTTTTTTTTTCTTTTTTACTTTTTTGAGACAGGGTCTCGCTAAATTACGCAGACTGACTCTGGTCTTGAACTTGCGATTCTCCCGCCTCTGCCTCCCGAGCCACTGGGATTACAGGCATGTGCTACTATGCCCGGCACAGTTTGGGTTTTTCAGGCACACAGGCCGAATGCCATTTTATCAAGATCTATTCCAAACACCAATGTCTCTCTGTTAGAAGCGATTTCCAGCCCTAGCCTGCGGGTTACTTTTTCCCAATGATATTTAGTACAACTGCAACAGCTACGCGGGAGTGACACCATCACCAGCATCTGCCGATGGCCGCTTTGTGTTTACAGTGACTCAAATATCCTTGAGCATCTGGGTCATTTCTATCCCTCTCCTCCACTCAAGGACACAAACCTACAGATTCCAGCCCGGGAGGGCGCTGCAGGCCACCTCAGGGCACTCCTTGGTCTAAGGATGAATTCCAGGTCTCCTGCAGTGCCAGGGGTGGGCTAGGTGGGGGTCTGCGGGTTCTGTGCCAGCCACCTTGCTCCGGAATCCCTGTCACTCCCAAGCCTTGCGAAGGCTCCGCTGTGCAGTGTGGCGGACCAGGTGCGGGACAGCTGCAGGGGAACCTTGCGCACAGGCCTCCTCCCTGCCCTCTGGTGGAGCACAGTAACCTGTCCCTAGGAGAACTCTGTCCCCTCCCCCACCTCTGTCCTCACCACCTCTGGACTCCAGAGGCCGTAGGAGGAACGCTGGCTGGGTGGGCCTCCGTGTGAGAGGCACCCCATTTCCATGGAGTGCGCAGGCGGGAGACTGTTGATTCTGCCGCTAATCCTCTCATCCCCCTGCTTAAGTCACAATATTGTCAGAGGTGGCTGTCAGGGAACCCCGCGGCGCGACGAATCGCTGGCTTGTAGCTGCTGAGCGCTCCAGCCCCCCAGAGAAGCTCCTGGGGATTTTATCTTTGCTCCACAGCCTCCAGAACCTGCTCCATCGGTGAGTGGGCTGGGCTGGAGCCAGGACTAAAGAAATAACGCGCGCGGGCCACTAGATGTGCGAGGGGAGGAAAGGAAAGCCAGGAACCGGAAGCAAATCTGGGGCCAGAGAGAGAGGCGTGCTTGGCCACCCCTGCCTGGAATGACAAGGCACAAGCCTTCCAGGATCATGTGCAGCTTTGGTTTTCACTGAGTGAAAAGGCTTGGCTTGGGGACCATGGCAGCGTGTGTGCACTGGCACTCGACAGGAAGACTCCGGAGGCAGAGGTGCAGAAAGAGTTCTGGCTTGGCTTTCCCAAGGCACACCTAACTAGCTGTGGGCTTCAGGTAAATTACTTCCCTTGCCTTGTCTAAACAGGGGAGCTGGGTAGAGGACACCCACGGCCCTCCCCAACTTTGGGAGTCTGGCCCTACAGCTTTGTGCTTGGCTGACACCCACAGAAGCCTCTTCTCTCCAGTGTTAAAAATGCAAGTACCCGAGTGTCTGATTCGACAGGTTAGAGACGGAGCCAAGGGATCCGCAGCACTGCAATATCCCACGGTGGGCGATATGATTGGTAGGTCACATTTTGCAAAATCCTTACATCTAGCTGCACACTACCAGAATGGGAGGTCCATCACCAAACCAGGGCTCGACTCCCCGACGCCAGGTGGCTGCACGAAGTGTCCCTGGCCTTCAGACCAAGACTAGTCTCTGGGCACAAGCCTAATGTCTGTTCTCTGCTACCTCTTCAGACTTCAGATCAGATAGCAGCTTAAGTCCTGGTTCTCAGTCTTGGAGCCGGGGGAGGCCAGCCCCAGTCCAGCCTCACTGGGGGTCTCTTGGGCTTGTTGCTGAGACAAACCACAAGGGGGCGCTGTGGGTCCTCGGCGGCCTGTGGCCTCCCTACTGCCGCAGTGCCGCAGGATGGGCTGCTTATCTGGCTCCAGCCGCCCAGATAGTGTCTTCTTCTACATTCTGCCTAGCATGCCTTCTTTCCCTGCGAGGGCTAACATCCTTCCTCCGACCCCTAGCCTCGTCCCCTGGCTGTACTATCTTTGAAGAAGAGCTAAGAGTTTGCAGCATCTACCATGGCAAAAGATCTCTTTAGGGTATTGAAAAGCAAAGATGTCACAATGAAGATGAATGTGTGTCTGACTCATGCCATAGTATATTCAGTCGCATCATATGGTTGTGAAAGCTGGACATTGAACAAGGGAGACAGGGAGACAGAAGAAGAATTGATGCGTTTGAATTATGGTGCTGGAGACGTCTATTGAATATACCATGGACTGCCCAAAGAACCAACAGATCTGTCCTAGAAGAAGTGCAACCAGAGTGCTCCTTGGAAGCAAGAATGGCCAGACTGCGTCTTACATATTTTGGACATGTAGTCAGGAGGGATCAATCCCTGGAGAAGGACATCATGTTTGAGAGAGTGGCAGGTCAATGAAAAAAAGGAAAACCCTCCACCAGATGGATTGACACAGCGTCTGCAACAATGGGCTTAAATATAAATAAGACTGTGTGCCTGGCACAGAATCGAGAAGTGTTTCGATCTGCTGTACATAGAGTCAATATGAGTCAGACTGGACTCGACGGCACCTAACAACAACAACAACCATGGGTGTGTTTCCTGTTCTTAGGGAAAGCTTGGGAGCAGGGCCAGGATTCAGGGGATTAACCAACCAGCTCTGAGCCCAAGTGAGGGACCCACGGGGTCCACCTGGGGAGCTCTGATTTGGAGTCAAAGTGTCAGAGAGACTCCAGCTGGCCCTTCAACCTCAGTGGCCTGGGAAACTACATCCGGGTTCAAGTCTGTGCCCTGGAGGCCTCACTTCTGCTGCTCTGTAGGGCTTCTGGGGGAGGCGCCCTCCTGCCTGATGAGGGAGGAGGACAGTCCCCTCCCCCTCTCCCCGTCACAGGCCCTTCTGGGAAGAGGTGCAGTCTCTCTGCAGTGAGGTGAGGGGGCGCCCCCTGGCTGGCCAGGCAGGATGCAGCTCTGCTGGGGGGACAGTTCAACCTCAGACAGCTTTGTGCACAAGTGCAGCCTCCGGCAGAGAACTCGGGGAGCGATCTTAAAGTTCCGGGGGAAAGCCACGTCTAAATGTCCAGCGCAATACTGCCTTAGGGAAGGCATGGTCAGGGGTCAAGGACAGTCAATGCTGAGGGCTGTGGAACCAGGAGAGGGCCCTGGCCCCCAGCCCTGTTTAGAAAGAGTGCTAATTTGCAAATCCTGTTTTCTCTATTTTAAGAGAAACCTTTCCCAGCCCCATTTCTATCTGAATATTAGGTTACAAGATCAGAGAGATTCTAAAGACTTAGACTTTGGGCTGGGGACCGCAGGGCAGGCCTCAGGCAGAGAATGGCCTGGCTGTCTCAGCCTGCGGACGCACACAGGCCCCCATTCCATGACAGGCCTTGGCTCTTCTGCCCAGCGAACCTCAGGGTTTCCTGGAATTGTTTTCCATTAGCGAAGCTGCCCAGACCCTTCATGCGAAGCTCTGCTTCAATGATGTCGCTGCTGCTGCTGCTGCTGCTGGGAACTGGGAGTGGTTGTTATAGCAACAGTTTACACAGCCCAGAGAACCATCTGCAGGCAAGGGGGAGGGGAGAAGAGGGTGGGGAGAAGGGGAGGGGCGGGGCTCAGGTGTGGATGGCAATGGAAGAGGCCCAGGGGGATTTCTGGTTGTGGAACTAGTGAGGTCAGCACTGGCTAACTCTTCCACTTGTGCTTTGTGCCAGGTCCCGTGCTAGGAGCTTTATGTATATGAGCCCTTCTCATCTCTATGACAGCCCTGAGCTGGCCCAGTTATTAGCCCCATTTTACAGCTGAGAAAACTGAGGCCCAGGGAAGTGAAGTATGCTCTAAGAGACAGCGCATTTGTTTGCTGTTGTTGTTGGGTGCCATCGAGTCAGGTTTGACTCATAGCGATCCCCATAGGGTTTTGAGTGGCTGATTGTTTCAGGATTGCTTCAGGGAGAACTGCCACGTCCTTATCCTGTTTTTGCAGTGCTGAGGATTGAACCTGAAGCATGGGATCGAACTCAGAGAGTGCGGAACAGTGTTCTACCCACTGAGTGTTCGACCCTCATAGGGTTTTCAATGGCTGACTGTTTGGGGATTGCCTTGGGAGTGGATTGCCAGGCCCCAGCCCATTAGCGGCAGCGTATTAGCAAATGGTAAAGCCAGAATATGAATGGACAGAGCCTGACTTCAGAGCTACCCTGTCCAATACTGGGACCACTAGCCAGAGATGGCAAGATATAATAATATTTAAGTAGAAATATAACTCATGTACCATAAAAACCACCACTAAAAATGTATAATTCAATGGTTTTTAGTACATTTAAGAGTTGGGAAGGGCTGGGATTTAGCTCAGTTGGTAGAGCACTGCGCTGCAGTCTCTGAGGTCCCGAGTTCAATTCCCAGCACAGCAAAAATGGGAGAAGGACCTGGCAATCCACTCCCAAGGCAATCCCGAAACAGTCAGCCATTGAAAACCCTATGAGGTTTGCTATGAGTCGGATACCGACTCGAGGGCACCTAACAACAACAACAACAAGAGTTGGGAAGCTGTCACTGTTTCATAACTACAGGATATCTCTATCATCCCCCAAGAGGTTGTACCCATTGGTGCTCAGTCCCTATTCTCCCCTTGTTCCAACCCCTTGCAACCACTAATCCACTTTCCATTTCTCCAGATAAACCTATTCTGGATATTTCACATACTTGGAATCAATGTACAGTGTGGCCTTTTGTGACTGGCTCCTTGCATTTTGTGCTCTGTCTTCAAGGTCGCTCCATGCTGTAGCATGTACCGGCACTTCGTTCCTCTTCATGTCTGAATAATATTCTATTGCACGGAAAGGCCACATTTGGCTTATCTATTCATCATCTAAGCCTGCAGCCATAGCCCTGTGGCATCCGATCCTGTCAGATCTTGGAAGCTAAGCAGGGTCGGGCCTGGTTAGTACCTGGGTGGGAGACCGCCTGGGAACACCAGAAGCTGTAGGCTTGGGAGAAGGACCCAGCAACCCCCTCCCAAAAATCAATCTGCCATTGAAAACCCTATGAACAGCAGAGAAGCACTGACAATAGTGTTTCCCCTGTTGTACAGAGGGTCGTTATGAGTCGGATACCGACTCGACGGCACCTAACAACTAACAATTCATCATCTAAGCCTGCAGCCCTACCACTGTGGCATCTGATCCCGTCAGATCTCGGAAGTTAAGCAGGGTCAGGCATGGTTAGTACTTGGATAGGAGACCACCTGGGAACAACAGCTGCTGTAGGCGTGGGAGAAGGACCCGGCAACCCCCTCCCAAAAATCAATCAGCCATTGAAAACCCTAGGAATAGCAGAGAAGCACTGACAATAGTGTTTCATCTGTTGTACGTAGGGTCACTATGAGTCAGACACTGACTCAACGGCACCTAACAATAACAACATGCCTAGAAGCGCAATGCTGGTTCAGTTGATTCATCTCCACTGTTTGCCTAATATGAATAATGGTGCTATGAAAATTCATGTACAAGTCTTTATATGGACATCTGTTTTTACTTCTCTTGGATATATGCTTGTGAAAGCTGGACAGTAACTAAAGGAGACAGGAGAAGAATTGATGCTTTTGAATTACGGTACTGGAGACAAGTACTGGAGACAAATATTGAATATACCATGGGCTGCCAAAAGAACCAACAGATCCGCCCTAGAAGAAGTGCAACCAGAGTGCTCCTTGGAAGCAAGGATGGCTACACTGCATCGGATCTATTTTGGACATGTTGTCAGGAGGGACCAATCCTTGGAGAAGGACATCATGTTTGGGAGAGTGGTGGGTCAACGAAAAAAAGGAAGACCTTCTACTAGATGGATTGACACAGTGGCTCAAACAACGGGCTTAAACATAGAAAAGATCAAGCCGGGTGCGATGTCACATGCCTGTAATCCCAGCGGCTCAGGAGGTGGAGGCAGGAGGATTTCAAGTTCAAGACCAGAGGCAGTCTGCGTAACTTAGCGAGACCCTGTCTCAAAAAAAAAAAAAAAAAAAAAAAAGTAAAAAATTAAAAGGGGGCTAAGGGTGCAGCTCAGTGGTCCAGCACTTGCAGAGCATGCAAGCACGAGGCCCTGGGTTCAACCCTCTATGCCGGAAAAAAAAAAAAAAAAAGAAAAGAAAAGATCATATGCATGACATAGAGGTAGAGAGTGTTTCATTCTGTTGTACAAAAGTTCACTATCAGTCGGAAGTGACTCCATGGCACCTAGCAACAATAACAACATATGCCTAGGAGCACAATGGGTCATATAGTAATGTATGTTTAACATTTTGAAGAACTGCCAGACGGTTTCCAACAGTTAGTGCTTCTCTGCAATTCATAGGGCTTTCAATGGCGGATTGTTTTTTGGGAGTGGGCTGCAGGTCCTTCTCCCAAGCCTACAGCACCTGGTGTTCCCAGGCAGTCTCCCATCCATGTACTAACCAAGCCCGACCCTACTTAGCTTCCGAGATCTGACGGGATCAGACTCCACTGTGGTACAGCTACAGGCATAGCCATCCTTGTTGTTGTTGTTAGGTGCCATGGAGTCAGTGTCCGACTCACAGCGGCCTTGCGTACAACAGGCAAAACATTATTGTCAGTGCTTCTCTGCTATTCCTAGGGTTTTCAATGGCTGATTGTTTTTTGGGAGTGGGTTGCCGGGTCCTTCTCCCAAGCCTACAGCACCTGGTAATCCCAGGCAGTCTCCCATCCAAGTACTCACCAGGACCGACCCTGCTTAGTTTCCCAGATCTGATGGGATTGGATGCCACAGTGGTATGGCTGCAGACATAGCCATCCTAGTGAGTGTGAAATGGTATCTCATGGAAGATCTAATTTGCATTTTCCTAATGACGAATGATGTTGAGTATCTTTTATATTTAAATTAATTAAGATTAGATTAAAAATTCAGTTCCTCCACTGCATTACCCTTCAAGTGCACAAGCCCCTCACCACACTGGCTAGGAACCCACGTAGCACCGATGCAAAAGTTCCCAGAAAGCCGCAGCACCACACAGGGCTGGAGCGCTGGGATTCTTAACAGCAGCATGAACCACGCCCAGCCTCGGCACACCTTCAAGTCCATTTACAGGTGAGGCCCACCTTCCAGGGTTCTGGGGCCCAGAGCGGGTGGGACACAGACTCGCCAGAGAACATAACCGGAGTTAGTGGCAGGTGAGGCTGGCAGCGCAGGTGAAGGCTGACTGCTTGTGGCTGCTGCTGCCACTTAGCGCCACATACCCTGCCCGGGCCCCAAATCCCCGATGGCCCTTTTCCGGCACCTACTGATGGCAAAGATGACACAGCCTGCTACCTCAGACCACGCCCACGGAAGGCGGAGATGAGGTTTGGGAGATGGGCTTTGGTGTTAAGGATTCGGAAGGAGACAGCTGGGGAAGGTGGGGTGTGCAGGGCTGCCCCAGCAGAGGCCCCTCCCCTGAGGAGGCTGCTCACACCTTTGATCCCCCAGCCCCAGCTCCGCCCACAGAGCATCTGCTCCAACGTCACAGAGCTGACATCTCCCCCGCCTGGCTGCCTCCCCAGGGGTCTCCTGTTTCTGCAAACTCCTTATGCATCACCCATTCTCTTAACCCTCAGCCGTCACCACCAGGCCCCTCGGGCTCAGCCCATCTGCTGCCAACACATCTCTCCATCTCCACGATGGTCCCGCTGTCCATCAAAGGCTTACACAAAGGCCCGGGAGCTCCCCCCCACGGCCTGGGCATGAACTGCAGCGAGGAGCTACACTAGCTTTAGAGAGGGTTTTGGATTTAGCTCAGTTGGTAGATCGCTGCTCTGCAGTCTCTGAGGTCCCGAGTTCAATTCCCAGCATCGAAAAAATGGGAGAAGGACCTGGCAATCCATTCCCAAGGCAATCCCGAAACAGCCATTGAAAATCCTATGAGGGTCACTATGAGTCGGATACCGACTTGACGGCACCTAACAACAACAACAACAACCAACTGCCACGGCTGAGAATCTTAGAATGAAGCCTGAGGAAGTTTGTGGAAGCGGCAATGTTCTTGGAGACAGGAAGGGAAGAGAAAGGAGATGACATTTCCTGAGTGGGTTCTATGTCCTGAGCACGGCCATAAACACTGACAGACGTTCTGTCCTTGGACCACAACAATTCTGAGGCCCTAAGTATAATCCCCACCATGTTACAGATGTTTGGCTCAGAGAGGCCAGTTAGTTTTCTAACATCACACAGCTTGGGGCAAATGGGACGTGAATCTCGGCCTAACTCTGAAGTCCATGGTTTTTCCAAAATAAACGACAAATGACAACGAGGACAATATCGCTGGACACCAGGAAGCCCCCGCTGGCTGACGTGCTGGAATGGTATTTCTCACAAATCACAGGACGAGGCCTGTCCTCTGCTCTGTGCAGTGAATGAGCTACAGAGCTGCCAGGAGACGGGAGGAATGGGCTGCTGGCCAGGCTGAGCTTTCTCTACCTCCAAGACGTGGGGCCGCCAGCCAGCCCCGGCCCTGCTGGCAGTCACCATTCCTGTGTGACACTTCCTCGAGGGAGCCCTTTCTCCCCCTCGGGCTCCGTCCCAGCTCTGGAACCTGTGAAGCCTCTAACCTCCGAGGAACCTTCCTAGAGCGTCTGGCAGGCAGGCTGCGCGGCCGCCTAATCAGACCATTCAGCTTCTCTCTGTCCAGTTCCCACGCAGGAGCCTGGGAACCAGCTGCAGCCAAAGCCGAGTCCGGCCTGTCATCCCGCCCCGTGCGTCATCCCGCCCCGTGCGGGCTCTGCAGGCCCAGGGGCTCCCCACCCAGCTGGAAGGGATGCATCTGCAGAGGTGAGTGAGCACCAGGCTGGAAGCCGAGGCTCCTGGGGCCTGCAGACCCCTGCTCAGCCTACATGTGCCCCATTGGCCCAGGCCCACGCCGCAGTCAGCCCATAAGCATCTTAGGATGGCTCGCTATTTGAATGGACAGAAACTCCCGAGAAACAAAAAATCCCCTGGGAGATTTTCCAGGTGTGCCAAGCTACAAAGTCACCTCTGAGCTGGGCAACACGTCCCTCCAGGTCAAAGCCCCAGCCCTATCCCTTCACGTGCTTTCCACCGGCTGGCCAGATGTATCCATACCCAGCATACCCAGAGTGGCTTCTTTCTGCTGGATCCTCCAAAAAGAAAGCAGAAGGGAGAGGAGGGAGGTGCTCTGGGCACTAAATAAGGTCCAGCCTGACGTGGGCATCTCGCACAGAGCAAGGTGAAGGGAGACCCCTAGGCTGTGGGCCTCAGAGAGCAGGGCATGGCTGAGGGCGCCCTCAGTGCAGGCAGACGGAGGCACTGCCCTGATGGACAGGGAAAAGCTACCAGATGTCATCTGCTGTTTAATCTCTCTCACCTCTGCCAACCCAGCCAGGAGAGGGTAAGAGGCCCGAGCAATGGCTGGCCGGCCCTGGGATCAATGGGGAGCTGGGTGAAGGTGAGGCTGGAGCAAAGAGCTCAGGACAGAGGCGGCAGAAGTGTGGAAGGTAGGCCCTTCCTGGCCTCCTTCCTTGCAGACATAGAGACCCTTTGGCAGGACTGATATCATTTCTCTATCTCTGGAAGTGAACTGGCACTGATTAAGTGCCCACCACGTGCCAGGTCTTTCCATGTTCTTCATGTCATTCAAGCCCTCACAGAATCCTGGGAAACACGTCGTACTCTGAGAGGTCAGGTTGTAGCTGAAGACACCGTTGAGCAGTTTGCTTTTGGTTTGGGCTGCGAGGCAGCAGGGCCGGGATTTGAACCCAGCCTCTGGGACCCTCCTTTCAGAGCTCAAGGTGCAACACCACTCGGAAGACCTCGTCACGCCTGTCTCCCACTTCGAATGCGTAAGTGACCGAACAGAGCCTGGAGCCCAGAGCCTAGACTCCTGGCTATTTACGGCCCTCCTGACTCACTTCTAATCTTTGTCAATAGGACGTACCTACTCCTAAGGACGAGGGCTGGGATTTAGCTCAGTTGGTGAAGTACTGCTCTGCAGTCTCTGAGGTCCCATGTTCGATTCCCAGCACCGCAAAATGGAAGAAGGATGTGGCAACCCACTCCCAAGGCAATCCCGAAACAGTCAGCCACTGAAAACCCTATGAGGGTCGCTATGAATAGTCGGACATGACTCGATAGCACCTAACAACAACAGCAACTCCTAAAGACGGGCAGCTGGCTGGCTGCAGGGCCGCCATCCAGAGACCCTCTCCCTTCTGCCTCTGCAGCCGGCCAGGCCTGGTGACATTCTCCCTGCAAATGATCCCCAGCCCATTTCAGGGCAAAGAGCCCCACCAGCTGGTGACCCCTGACCTCCCTTCCCTAGGGTCATCTATCTTTAATGAGCGGGACAAAAAGGGGGTGCCCCTGGCTCAGCAGGAGGGATGGGGCTGGCTTTTCTTCCCCTTCAAAGAACAAAGGGAGCCCAGTGACCCTCAGGGTCTCCTGGCCATTGCTCTCACTTCCCCTACGCCCTTCAACCCAACTGGGGGAGTCCCCTGTGCCCGGTAGGGGCTGCTGGTCTCCTCCTGCTCTCTGTGCTCCTTGTGCTTCTACGCTAGGCACTGACAGGCGGTTGCCATGGGAACAGCCGGCCAAGGCTTCGCTCTTAGGGCCAGGCGTGAGCAGAGTCTGGACTGGATTGATGTCTACGTGTGGCCCCTCCCCCACTGGGAAGCCAAACTGGAGGATGCACTGGGGAGAGGTAACTTTGTACAGGAACACCAAGCCCTGGCCGGAGGCTGGGGCATGGCCAAGGTGGCCTTTCCGCCAGGCCCCCAGCCCCTAGCTAAGGAGAGTAAGCACACCCCATCATGGAACCTGGGGTCCTGTGCAGCATGAGACTCCAGCCCATTTCAGGTGACACTCAGGTCCTTGGCCTGGAGTTCAAGGGCCTCTACAATCATCTGTTGGCCTGATCTTTCCTTTATTTCCCCAGATGTTCCCTCCATCCATTCAATCTGGACCCCCATGTGTCTGTCACCTTATCGTGCTGTGGGGCTTTGTGTGTTGCTGTGATGCCAAAAGTTATGGCGCTGGTAACTGAGACACCAGCAGGGCCACCCATGGTGGACAAGCTTCAGCTGAGCTTCCAGACTAAGGCAGACTAAGGGGAAGGACCTGGCAGCCCACTCCCGGAATAAGCAGCCATTGAGAACCCAATGAATAGCAGGGAAGCATTGCTAGATATAGTGCAAGAGAATGAGCCCCCCAGGCTGCAAGGCATTCAAAAGATGATGGGGAAGAGCTGCCTCCTCAAAGTAGAGTCACTCTTAATGATGGGAATGGAGTAAAGCCCCTGGGATCTCCTTTTGCTGATGTGGCACAACCAAAAATGGGAAGAAACACAGTGACTCAACAATGGGCTCTCGTATAAAAAAGATCATGTGCACTGCAGTGTTGAGTAGTGTTTTGTCTATTGGACACAGGGTCGCTATGAATCAGACGCGACTCAATGGCATCTAAGAACAACAGTTCCAGCTGGCCTCTTGCTTCCTCCCATCACTGCATCTTTTTTTTTTTTTTTTTTTTTTTTTGCAGTACTGGGGGTTGAACCCAGGGCCTCGCGCCTGCATGCTCTGCAAGTGCTGGACCACTGAGCTGCAACCCCAGCCCATTTTTTTACTTTCTGAGACAGGGTCTCCCTAAGTTACGCAGGCTGCCTCTGGTCATGAACTTACGATCCTCCTGCCTCCACCTCCCAAGCCGCTGGGATGACAGGCGTGCGCCACTGCATCTTTCTTGCCCCACGTTTCTACAGCTCCATTTAAAGAGCCTCCCCCACTGGGGGCAATGCCTGCCTCAAGTCAGTTCTCGACAACCCTCCCTGGCCACGCCACACATCACTTCTCTGTCAGGCACTGGAACATTCTGTTTCTGAGCCCCTTGTTAAGGAGTATGCGCTGTCTTTGCAGAGACAGAGGTCCTTGCCTCTCTCATCAACCCCACTGGACACTCCGCTCCTGATCCAGCCTCACCCCACACCTGTGGCGCTATGGAGCACACAGCATGTGCCTAGGAAATGTGGCTTGAGTGACAGGTCCCTCGGAAAATGCACACTGCTCTTCGGCCCCTCTTCTTGGTGGAAGTCATTATTCCTTTCCCTGGGTCCCTGCTGGATCCTCTAACCCACTTCTACCTTAGCCCGTGTACCCTTTTGGTACTCACGCCTCCTTGCATAGCTGCTTGCCTCCAGGGTAGAGGCTGTAGGCAGTCCATCTCTGAATGTCCACGCCTGGCACAGTGCCTGGGATGTAGTGAGGTCCTCAGCAAAGGCCTGCCAAGCAAACCTCCCCTGGGCATGCAGTCAGATGCACTTACCTGCCATACTTGTTCTGGATTGGATCTAAATGTCCCCCTCAAAGGTCATATGTTTAAACACTGGGTCCCCAACTGATGGTGCTGCTTGTGGAGGCTACGGGAACTTTGGGAGGTAAGAGTCTTAGCTTTGTGGAAGTAGCTCCCTGGGTGGGGTGGGCCTTTGGGGATTTTTTCCTGGAGTTCCAGTTCCCATGGCCCTCTGCTTTCTGATCTACCATGCTGTGAGGTCATCGGACACGGGCCCTGCCACTTGTCACGTCTGCCCTGCCTGTCATTATTGACCGATCCTCTAACTGTGAGCCTCTAATCAATCTCTCCTCCATAACTTTGTTCTGGTCAGTTTCTCTGCCACAGAGATGTACCCCCTGACTAATACAGTTTGTCCTGCCCTACAGGCTTCTGTGGTTAATAGACGGGCTGGGAGGCAGCCTCATATCCCCACGTGCCATCTACAGCTCCTCCCTCTTGCACTGCTACACATCCCATCCCATCTCTCTAGCTCATGTGCAACGCCTCCCAGCCCAAGTGCCTGACCCACTATCTCAATCCTGGCTTCCGACCTCCCAAACCCCAGCAGCTAAGGTCTCTGCTGTTTCTCTGAATGACCAGCTTGACTCCCAAGGCAAAGGCCACCTCTTCCTTTATTCAGTCTCTGCACGTGCCTAATCCAGGGCTCTGCCTCTGGTCCTACCTGCAGGCCGACTCAGGTAGCCCTGCTCTGTTCCCGGCGGACACCTGCCTTGTTCAGTCACACATGTGGGCCTTTGTCTTCCTCCCTGATACCTCAGCTCCCGGGCTCCCTTGTCAGACACAAATCAGAGAAAAATGGCTCCCCAGGCCCCATAAACGCTTTTAATGGAGACAAGGAACTCATTCTAAAGATTTTCTTGCATTTTCTAGGCCATTACAAACCCCTATTACCAAGGAACTGCAGCAATTTTCCCCTGCCAGGCAGACATGTATATATTTTACTGGACATACAACTCTTTAACACACACTGAAAAAATTACAATAAAACTCACTGTCCCAGACTTATAAACGTAAGCTATCTGTCACTCACCGTAGTACCCAGGATTCAGTACCTTCTTTTTTTGTTGTTTCTGCGGAACTGGGGGTTGAACCCAGGGCCTTGCGCTTCCATGCTCTGCAAGTGCTAGACCACTGAGCTGCACCCTCAGCCCAGTTTTTCACTTTTTGAGACAGGGTCTCCCTAAGTTACCAGACTGCCTCTGGTCTCAAACTTGGGATCCTTCCGCCTCCGCCTCCCAAGCCGCTGGGATTATAAGCGTTCAGCACCACTCCCAGCGGATTCAGTACCTTCTATGAAGACTCCCTCCACCCACTCTAGGCGCCACTCCTCTGGGCTCCTACAGCACCCTGCATTCCCGTAACTCAGCACTCCCACGCGGTAACGCAGCCTGCAGTTTGTCTACATCCACACCCGTGAGCAGCCTCTTCTGCTGAGTCTGCGGCGGGAACTCCACAGAGACAGCGCAGGCTCATGGCATGCTTGCGAATGAATGCACGCATCCGTGGACAAATGAACGAATGAGTGAATGAGACGGCTGCGAGAGGGGAATCCAGCCACAGAGCAACTCCACAGCAAAGAAGGAATGGAGTGAGGCAGAAGAAAAGGAGATGGAGCCCGGGACAAGGAGCAAGACACACAGTGAGACCAACAACCGAGGCATGTCCGTGTCCCCTGTCTGAGCTGGCTTCAAGAAGATTGTTGTTGTTGCTGTTGTTAGGTGCCGCTGAGTCAGGTTCCGTCCGACTCATAGCGACCCTACGTACACCAGGTGAAACAGTATTGTCAGTGCTTCTCTGCTATTCATAGGGTTTTCAATGACGGATTGTTTTTGGGGAGTGGGTTGCCAGGTCCTTCTCCCAAGGCTACAGCACCTGGTGTTCCCAGGCCGTCTCCCATTCAAGGACTAACCAGGCCCGACCCTGCTTAGCTCCCGATAACTGATAGGATCAGACATCACAGTGGTACGGCTGCAGGCTCAAGCAGATTGGCACTCCCCAATTCCGATATGAGGCCCCTGATCCCAGCCAGGGAGGTTAACAGGTTACATCTGCTGCCTCACCTGCAGAAGTTGGCTAGAGACTCCTCTCAGGGCTGTACTGAGAGTTGCAAGGCAGAGTGCTGCGGCCTGACTAGTGGGAGGTTCTGTACCCCACTCTCTTTCCTTGTCTTTGGCACAGTTCTATTTACGGCCCACCAGCTACATCTATTTATTTATTTATTTATTTATTTATTTATTTATTTATTTTTTGGTACTGGGGGTTGAACCCAGGGCCTCGCGCCTGCATGCTCTGCAAGTGCTCGACCACTGAGCTGCACCCCCAGCCCATTTTTTTTTTTTACTGTTTGAGACAGGGTCTCGCTAAATTACGCAGACTGCCTCTGGTCTTGAACTTGTGATCCTCCTGCCTCCGCCTCCCAAGCCGCTGGGATTACAGGCGTGCGCCACCATACCCAGCCGGCTCACATCTTAAGCACGTGCACAAAAGGAGGTTCCACAGCTTCTAGAGCCAGGTACTCAAGGCACAATCCTGTTCCTCACCCATGGACTTAGGCCTGGGCTGCCTGCCTTCCCGGCAGACACTTACCCTTTGGCACCTCTGTCCCTTTAACCTGGAATGCTTTCTTTCCTTCCCCATTTCTGCACAATCAGCGCTTACTCCTCCCTCACCCATCCCCCTGTCTGTGCCCTCAGTCAGCACTGCTTGTGTGCCAACCGCCATGTGCCAGACTTTACAGACAGAAAGTGAACACACCAAACAAAAAGGCTGCTTTCTCACCCTTCTCCCTGCGAGCCTTCACTGCTCCGCCCACCTAGAATGCACCAAGCTCTCCAGAGCCAAGCAGATAGCTGGGCCTCCATTACGGTGGCCCTCCACAGGGAACAGAGACCTTGCCCCCCAGGGGACATGCGGCAAGCTCTGGAGGCAGTTTAGATTGGTGAGGTCCTGTTGACATCTGGTAGGCAGTGGCCATGGATGCTATTAAACCTCCCACCATGTACAGGGGGGGCTCCAACAAAAGATCATCTGGCCCCAAATGTCAGTGACACCATGATCACACCAGCTCCACGCTGTGAACGTGCACAGCGCCTCTCCCAGCTCTCCACTCCGCAGATTGCAAGTTCCTGGAGGGCAGGACCCGTGTACTACAACCTGGAGTTGTTCGTGTCTGGGCTACACAGGGTCTAGAAGCTCCCTGAAATTACTTGAAAAGTCTTCTATCCATGTGTAATGCTCATTTGGGGAGAAAGAACGGCCTGGGGCCATAAAAGTGAACAGCCATTGACCTGGAGCCCAGCACTGTGCCTCAGATAGGCCACCAAGGAAACAGTAGAGAGGCACAGGGGGCACAGAACCCCAATCCGAGCTTTCACCACACTCCAATGACCACTCTTACATCTCTCCAAATTTAGGCTGGATTTCAACAGGAAAGGTGAGCTGGATAGGCAGACTCCAATCATCACCCTTCCTGTTAGTGCCTTGTAATTGTTGTTAGGTACTGTCAAGTCAATGTCTGACTCACAGTGACTTTAAGCACAACAGGTGAAACACTATCGTTAGTGCTTCTCTGCTATTCATAGGGTTTCAATGTCGGATTGTTTTTTGGGAGTGGGTTGCCGGGTCCTTCTCCCAAGCCTATGGCACCTGGTATTCCCAGGCGGTCTCCCATCCAAGTACTAACCAGGCCCGACCCTGCTTAGCTTCCGAGATCTGACGGGTTCAGACACCACAGTGGTATAGCTGCAGACTTAGTGCCTTGAGGATGACTAAAATACATTAAAAGGTTTCTATAAGAAGGAGGACTTTTGTCTTGAATTCCTTGGGAATGCCTGAGCACAAAAAGGCCCGTTCTTTTGGTGGGTGTTTTGGGAGGTCATGACGGTACCCGGTTCATTTCTAATGGATCCCAAGCTTGTGCTCCATTCTCCCACGTTTCCCCTGGGTAAACTGAGGCCTTAAACTCAAGGTCAAGGGTGTGTATGGAGTAGGTAACACATCTGTCAGCGCAGGTCCCAGCCTCTGCTGCCCCCGCTAGCCAGCTTTCTTTGTAATGGAGACAGAATTTGTCAGTGCGAGAGGCAATTTCATTCTATCATGTCAGAGACAGGGAAGAGAGATAAAAGGACATTTGACTCCCCGCTGTCAGCCAGAGATGCTAATGAATCCTTTGCTTCCGAAGACGATTATCGGGACAGAATAATTCATCGCTAGAGATTAATTGGACTAATTACGTTGGCTCTCAGAATCCCCCGCATAATTATTTTCCATGGGGCGGGTGTCAGTGGTAATCAGGTGAGATCGGAGCCTCTTCTCCGGGGTGAGCAGCCCTCAGAAAGGGATCCGTGTGTCTGAACAGCGGGCAGGTGTAAACGCCACGGAGGGCTCTGCTTCAGCTCTGATCTGCTTACGTGGTGGTGCCCGTGTTTCATGTCCTAACCTTTTTTTTTTTTTTTTTTTTTCAGCACTGGGGTTGAACCCAGGCCCTCGCGCCTGCATGCTCTGCAAGTGCTGGACCACTGAGCTGCACCCCCAGCCCATTCATTTACTGTTTTTGAGACAGGGTCTCGGTAAGTTACGCAGACTGCCTCTGGTCTCCAATTTGCGATCCTCCCGCCTCCGCCTCCCGAGCCGCTGGGATGACAGGCACGCGCCGCTGTGCCCGGTTTAAGTGCTAATCTTTCATTCAGGGAGCTGTGATCACTTCTAAAATCCGGAATCGCCTCCCTCCCTCCCTCAGTCAATACATTCTTCAAAGCGCCCCATTTTCCTCAGGATGTCCTCCTTGATCCCCTGAGAATGGGGCGACCGGAAGCTGTAGGGAAAGGCTGGCTTGCTCCACATGCACCTAACCTGCCTCATCCCTTGTCCTCTGTCCTTCTCCTGGCCGGTCCCACCACCTTCCCGCCTCCAATGAGCCAAGAGGCCAAGGCTGGGCACCATGGAGAACAAGGAGGGAGCTGTTCTGCTCCCAACATGGGACCCCACCTCTGCCACCTCTCCCTGTTGAAACCAAAAGCCTAGCGCACTGCTACCGCATTCAGCGTTTCAGTGAAATCCACACTGACATATGTAATAATCCACGTTGCCACTTCCACGTTGTGGCAGTTAGATAGAAAGTGGCCGGGCAGTCATTCCTCTTTAATGATGCACAGCTGGACGGGGGATGTTTGGGATCATAGCTGGATATGGCTGCAGGGAAAATGAGAACCCTTGGCTTCCCGCCTGCCCCTACCTACGGGACGGCTTTAGAGAAACTGGCTTCCTCGGCTCCCAGGCCACAAATGAATCCAAGTTTCAGGAAACACTGGACTGGCCCCCTGTCTACTCTGCAGCAACATCCAGAGGCGAGTAGGTGGGCGGTAGCTTTAGAATCAGACAGATGTGAGTTGGAATCCTGGCTGCACCAGGAGGTAGAAAATTCTTTTTGCAGTACTAGGGGTTGAACCCAGGGCCTCACGCCTGCATGCTCTGCAAATGCTGGACCACTGAGCTGCACCCCCAGCCTTTTTTTTTTTTTTACTTTTTGAGACAGGGTCTCACTATGTTACGCAGACTTCCTCTGGTCTCTAACTTGCGATCCTCCTGGCTCTGCCTCCCAAGCCACTGGGATTACAGGCGTGCGCCACCATGCTCGGCCAAGGAGGTAGAAAATTCTTTATGTTCAAAAGCCTCATTTTTTTTTCTCACCTACAAAGTGAAAGTAAGTATATTTACTTTTTACTTGGAGTTACTTGGAGGATTAACCCCCACAGGTCTGTCAGTTTGTCATGCTGTGGAGGCTTGGCATGTTGCTATGATGCTGAAAGCTATGCCACCAATATTTCAGTTACCAGCAGGGTCACCCATGGTGTAAAGGTTTCAGCTGAGCTTCTAGACTAAGACAGACTAGGGAGAAGGCCTCAGCAGCCCACTCTCGAAACAACTGTTGTTAGGTGCTGATGAGTCAGGTCCAACTCATAGCGACCCTTCTGGGTTTTCAATGGCTGATTGTTTTCAGGATTGCTTCAGGAGTGGATTGCTACCTTCTTCTCCCATTTTCAATCTGCTAGGTATCGAACCCAGGGTGTCAGAGAATGCAGAGTGGCACTCTACCAACTGAGCTAAACCCCAGCCCCTTGAAACAATTAGCCATTGAAAACTGTATGAATAGCAGACAAACACTGTCAAATATAATGCCGGGAAATACCGCCCCCCCCAGGCTGGAAGGCATTCAAAAGACCACTGGGGAAGAGTTGCCTTCTGAAAGTAGAGTCAACCTTAATGACAGGAATGCAGTAAAGACATAGAACTCCTTTTGCTGATGTGGCAGGATTCAAAATGAGAATAAACACAGTGGCTACAACATTGAGTTCAAACATAAAAAGACTGCATGGCACAGTGCTTGACAGTCCTTCATTCTGTTGTACTTAGGGTCATTATGAGTCAGATCCAATCCGACAGCATGTAACAAGGCAGATTCATTTAGTACACGTTCAGTGTTAGCCCAGTGCCTGGTGTGGGAGACACAGTCAAATGGCAATTGTTGCTACTCTTATTATTACCACAAAGAGGAAAGTTTATCCACCATCCCTTTGGTTATGAACCTGGGGGGGGGGTCTACTGAGGGGGTCTCACCCTAAGCAACCTATAAAACCCTTCTGTAGTGGCCACTTCAGTCAGTGAAATATGTTGTTGTTGCTGGGCACCATCCAGTCGTATCTGACTCATAGTGACCCTTATAGGGTTTTCAGTGGTTGATTGTTTTGGGATTGCTTTGGGAGTGGATTGCCAGGTCCTTCCCCCATTTTCGTGGTGCTGGGAATTGAACTCAGAGACTGCAGAGCAGCGCTCTACCAACTGAGCTAAATCCCAGACCCCAGTGAAATACACTTGGATTTAATGGTAAAATCCTTAAAGAGAGGTCCCCTGGTTAATCAGTCCATGTTATAATTTGCATAATACTAGATATCCTGGCAAAGGAGACCTTCCTAAATATGTTTATAAAGACTTCTGAAAGGAGAGAGGGAAAAGCATTTATGACAAAGCTTGCAAGGAGCCAAAAGGTTTCTGCTAATGGGTAGCTATGCATAATCGAAAAACACCTCACGCCAGGAAGGAGCTTTGGAACTGAATGACAAAGCAGATGCTGCGGGAGCTGGTGCAACAGCAGCAAGACCGAGCCTCCTCCCCGCACGGATTTTTCCTGCTGGGGACAAGGGGCCAGGAGCGCAGCCCCTGGCTGGCAGGAGAGGCACACAGCAGAGGCTGGGCGATTCTGCAGAAAGAAAAGGATCAGAGGCTGGTTGGTGCCTGGAAGCCAATTTAAGAGCTCTTTAGGAGGCCAAGGCGGCCTCCTAGATAAGTCGAAAAAGGAAAGGCGACCCACACAGGGTATTGAAACAGGCAAATGGATTAGGGTGGGGGAACACCAGGCAGATGCAAAGAAATGCAACTTTGCAACAAAATCCCAAGATTTGCAGTTCAGCATAAGGAAATGCAGTTAGGAAATGCTGATGGGTTGGGAGCCCAGGAAAGACAGAGTAGCTAGCACAGTTCGCAATGGGGCATCTGCACGCCGGGGGCCAGGGACGGGCTCCCTCGGTGTTCACGACAGGATGACAGATCTCTGAGTTGTTAACACGTCTCCTCCTACACCCTCATCACACTGCTCGAAAAACACCTCAACAACCAAAGAAACCAGTGGCTTGATGGGAACCAGAGGAAGGGGAGGGGCAGAGATGTCAGGAGCAAGAGGGCAGCAGAGGGAGTGTCTGAGGGCTGGAAAAGAGGTCCCCAGACGGGGATGAGGGAGGGGCGATGATGCTAAAGACCAGTGCCTGGCTCTGCTCAGGACCAACGGGCCTCCCTCCCCTCTAGGAGGGCAAGAGGACATCTTGTCCTCCTGATCTGCAGAAAGGTCTCAGGCACCCTCTATGGGGACATTCTGCGGAAAGCAAACCAAGGCTGGGTTCTGGGGTGTCTCGGTTCACGCTGGCCTTCAAGACACACACAGGAGGGCCTCCCTGGGTGCGCATCCCGCACCCTCAGGATTCCAGCCCACAGCATTCAGAAACATGGGCTGGGGACACGTTGAGCTGGGACAGCACTAGGACCTGGGCTCTACATCTTGATCTGCCACCACTTGGCTACGATTCCTGGGTCTGTTCCTCACTTGAAATGCACAGTGGTGCACACCTGTAATCCCAGCGGCTTGGGAGGCAGAGGCAGGAGGATCCCAAGTTCGAGACCAGAGGCAGTCTGCGTAACTTAGCGAGACCTTGTCTCAGAAAGTCAAAATATGGGCTGAGGGTGCAGCTCAGTGGCCCAGCACTAGCAGATTATGTAAGTGCGAAGCCCTGGGTTCAAAAAAAAGATCCGCAGGTCATTTCAAGCTGTGTGGATTCTACTTAGGAACACACACACACACACACACACACACACACACACACACACACCCCTGGATGATCACTGCAGGGAAAGGAAGTACTGGCTGCTGAGAAAGAGGGACAGGCAGGGGACTGTCACTGGAGATTCTGCCAAGGGCAGTAATGGATCCCAGACAGTCTAGCATCACACTAGAAAGTATCAGGTGTTAGGGGAGCCAGATAGGGGCGGAAATGAACAGAAACACCCAAACACCGGATAATAGACCCCTTGGCAGGATGACAAGCTGCTTCCTACCAGTATCACCTGGGGGGAGGTGAGAGCTGATTTGCCTCCTGGCAAATCCAGGGGGGGTGGTGGGACATGCGCTCATGGGTCTGGAAATGCTGTACATCTGCAAACGGGCAGGTCTGGGTTTCTCTCAACCCAATACAATGTAGAGAACATTTCAGTGCTCGCTACAATGTTTCTTAGCATTTGGAAGACAAGTCTGTGGCTCACCCTGAAGACATTCAAACAACTGGTTTTTTAGAAAGTTGCACAAAGGAAAATAGAACCAGCCATGTGGTGCTGGAGTTGGAGACATCAATATTAACTAATGTTTAGTTATTTATACTGGCTGGGGTTTAGCTCAGTTGATAGAGTGGTGCTCGGCACTGAGGACCCAGGTTGGAGCGCTAGCATTACAAAAACAGGAAAAGGACTTGGCAACTCACTCCCGAAGCAATCCTGAAACAATCAGCCACTGAAAACCCCATGAGTCGGACCTGACTCCAGGACACCTACAGGTGACACCTGACTCCAGGACAACAACAAAGTTATATATATCACATATGGGGTGGGTGACAGCGATGTATGCATACATGTTTAGAACAGACACACATTCCTAGCTCTGCCCACCCAGAAGACCTACAATTAGTAACACACCCTCGTAGCAATGAGTCCACCCAGCACCCAGATAACAATTTCTAATACCTCCCCCAATTAAAACAGTAAGGGTTCCCTGGAGAAATGGTTGATTCTCAGCTCAGTGGGACAAAGGATATACCTTTTGAGCTTGGAGCATTTTATAGAGAAAAAAAAATCAAAGAAAATAAAATAGACAATATGTTACAAGGACAGAGGTGCCAATGGAAAGCATTTCTTTAATAGCCAAAGCTGAAACAATTTGAACAATAAAATATAACACAGTTGCAGCGCACGCCTGTAATCCCAGCAGCTCAGGAGGCGGAGGCAGGAGGATCGCAAATTTGAGACCAGAAGCAGTCTGTGTAATTTAGCGAGACCCTGTTTCAAAAAGTAAAAAAAAAAAAAAAAAAAAAAAAAAAAAAGGGGGGCTGGGGGTGGGGGTACAGCTCAGTGGTCCAGCACTTGCAGAGCATGCAGGCGTGAGGCCCTGGGTTCAACCCCCAGTACCGCAAAAAAAATAAATAAATACATGACACAGTTCTGGATTTTCACCCAAAATATAAAACATCCCTGAGATCATAATGATGTAAATGAATGAATAATGAGTGGATGGGGATAATGGACAAACTTCCCAGAGAGGAAAATTAGTGTGGATACTTCCCCTCCAGAAGGGCAGCTCACCTTGAATGTGGGCTGCATATGATGGCCTTTCTTCTCTTATGATGGAAAAGGGACAGGGGAGTGTGAGGCAGGCGCAGGTCTTCTCCTCCCCTCTGAGAGAACCACCGGACCCTGCAGAGCCCTAGGCGCACACCGGGCTGGAGTCTCTGGTGCCTCCCAGAGCGTGGCTGGGTGCACACACCCCATGGCTGGGGCTTTGAGCAGGTACTGTGTCCTGGTTACCATGGGGACTTCTTGTTGTTAGGTGCCCTCGAGTTGGTATCCGACTCATAGCTATCCTGCGTACAATAGGCGAAACACCATTACTGGTGCTCCATTGCTATTCATAGAGTTTTCAATGGCGGATTGATTTTTGGGAGTAGGTGACTAGGGTCCTCATTCTCCTGCCGCTAATGCAGGACCTGTCACAAGATGGCTCCTCCCTATAAGGTGGTGCCTTCTTCTACCCACTATCCCTGTCCTCAAAAGCCCACCAAAAAGCCCATCAATATTTGACTTGAAAATCTGCCCCACAGAGCAACTCTTCCAGCCTATTAGGACCCTCCCCATACCCGCTTCCTACCAATCCCGATGTGGTAGGTCAATCACCCTTTCCCCCTCCCACCCATAAAAGCCTCCCCCTTTCCTCCCCCAGCGGCTGCTCTCTCCTTTGCTAGAGACAGCCCCGGCAGCTTCTCCCAGTAAAGGTCTGTTGAGTTTATGGGTTTTTTGGCTCCTTACCTAATTGTTGTTGTTGTTGTTGTTAGGCGCCATCGAGTCGGTATCCGACTCATAGCGACCCTCTGTACAACAGGGGAAACACTATTGTCAGTGCTTCTCTGCTGTTCATAGGGTTTTCAATGGCAGATTGACTTTTGGGAGGGGGTCGCCAGGTCCTTCTCCCAAGCCTACAGCTTCTGGTGTTCCCAGGCGGTCTCCCACCCAGGTACTAACCAGGCCTGACCCTGCTTAGCTTCCGAGATCTGATGGGATCGGATGCCACAGGGCTACGGCTGCAGGCCCTTGCCTAATAGGGAAAGTAATTCTGCAGTGCAAAAACTGGACAAACACTACCTTAGGCAGATGATTAAGGTCAAGCTCAACAGTGATAAGTCATGTTGGCAGTTCACCGTGAACAGTATACACCGTTCACATGCTGCCCTGGGACTGACACCTGGCACTTCTGAGGTTGTCTTTCCGTAAATCCATAGCCCCCATTAACCAGGAGAAAAACATCAGATAAGCCTATCTTGAAGAACACTCTATAAAACACTTGACTAATACTCTTCAAATCTGTCAAGGTCATGAGAAACAAGGCAAGCAGCTGTGGGTAGTGGCTCCTGCCTTTAATTCTAGCGACTCCAGAGGCAGTGGAGACAGGAGGATGGCAAGTTCCAGGCCAGAGGCAGCCTGTGTAACTTGGTGAGACCCTGACTCAAGATAAAAAACATAAATAGAAAAAAGGGAATGTGGTGCAGCCCAGTGGTAGGAAAGAAAGAAAAGGAAGGAAGGAAGGAAGGAAAAGAAAAGGAAGAAAGGAATATTTGGAAAAACAATGTTTCTACTGAACACAAGCAGACTTTATTCCTTGCCCTTACTTCCTAAGTAATACAGTGTATCAATCCTTTATGTAGTATTTACTTTTTTTTAGGGGGGGTACTAGGGAGTTGAACCCAGGGCCTCACACACTCTTTGCAAGGGTTCTACCATTGGGCTGTCCCCCCAGCCACCTTATTTTTAATTTTTCAATCTTAAGCAATAAGTTAAGCAAGTTGCCTCTTGGCCTTGAACTCGAGATCCTCCTGCCTCTGCCGCCTGAGCGTCTGGGATTCCATGCGTGTGCGGCCATGCCCAGCATTACTCTACTAGATATAAGCAATCTAGAGGTGACCGAAGGTATACAGGATGATGTGCACAGATCACAAGAAAATACACCATTTTATAGAAGACACTTGAGCATCCACATAGCTGGCATCCAAGGAAGGTTCTGGAACCAATTCTCTATGGATGCTGAAGGATAGCTGTATTCTCAAAGGATGGGCAAGGTGTTTACAGGCAACAATGGCAGTAGTAGGTGCTTTTAGGCTAGCAATATGACTTCCCCTAAGACACAGAGTCCAGAAAAATTGGGATAGATTCTGAGAAGAGAAAGGAGCCCAGCTAGCCCAGACACTAGGCAGTGTTCTTCAAATGGTTCCATGGACCAACGGCCCCCCAAAACTATCCACCAAGACAGGACCCTTCAGACAAACACACTGGGGAAATTCTGCAGCCACTTAACACCTGGAGA